>JANHQD010001409.1:0-23841 GCA_024721195.1 Marasmius sp. AFHP31 | reverse complement strand
GCGTCAGTCAAGTGAGCTGTCGCCGATGCATTCGTGGTGTCCATCTAGAAACTGACAAGTCCATTCATAGAGCGCGTTTGATTGGTACAGGGCTGTCTTCACATGAAGCCAGAATGCTCAACGATAGCTACAAGCAGCAGTTGAAGAAGTTTGATCGTGAAAGAGCTATATCCGCTTGGGAAAGCCTTGTCGCCAAACAACAAGAGGACCTGTTAGCGCTGGGGGTACCTACCATGTTCTTGACGAGTAACCGTTCAGATAGAGAAGTGAGTGCTCTTTCAGACGCGCCTTGAATGTTCTGAGGTTTCCCTTGCCTCCCAGACACAACAGAAGGTCAGTCAAGTCTTGGAAGGACTGATAGGCAATCGGACCATGTCGTAGGAGCTTCTGCGAATGCCCGCTCGTCAATGAAGCACTGCCGAGTCCCGACCATATCCTTCCCGCTCAACCCCGCACCATTACGGCCCGCGGCCTGACTTGCCTGATTTGCACTGTTGCTTTTGTTTCGGGCACTCGATACATACTGTTTGTAGTAATGCGGTGATACTAGGCGAACCACGGGGAACTCACTCCTTTTCTCAGTCCGAGCTCCCGCAGTCGTTGGCTATGAGCTTTATTACTTACGAAGGGAGTGTCGAGAGAACACATATCGGTCCGAGGACGGTCGACTATTTAATTATGTCCTTTTCACCCGGAGGAACGAATAGTGCTTCCCGAGTAAATTCAAATTTATTGATTAATTTCATCGTCAGGGTTGTTTCGCAACCAACTGACTCTGTTTTTTCCTCTCTCTGCATGCGGCGAAATTTTGTGGGCATTGAATGACCGCCAGCCATGCCTTATGTCGACCTGTACAGCGACGATGATTATGCTTCTATCTTCTACACCACCAATACTGACTTCGGGAATGTTGGCGGTTTTGATCCAGAGAAGCCTACCATTTTGATGCTTCACCCGACCTTCCTCGACTCTTCATGGCTCAGCAACCAGTTTGGGGATCCAAGGCTCGACCACAACTTCAACTTAATAGCGTTCGACATGCGTGTCTGCGGGAGGTCGACATGTAAACCAAGTGGTGTACATGATTCCTGGGTGGATGCAGCAGATTTAGGTTACTGTCATCAGGTGCGTGAAAATAGTCCTTCTCTTGGCTGCACAAAGCTCAAACAAAGTTTACAAAAGTTTCTTCATCTACCGCCGTGTCATATTCTTGCAATGGAGACGATTTCCGTCGGTACAGCAATGCGGTTCGCAGTCTTGTACGTCTTCATTTCAAGTTCTGCCTACCTCCAGTACTGAATCCTTGTTGCTCGATATAGATTTCCCGAACTATGTCTTAGTCTCGGATTGTGCAATGTACCACCGCCCACGGAGTACGGCTTCAAGCTTCATGTCCTCATTACGTCGACCTGACCGGTAACTTGGTAAACAGGTTGAAATGGGTGTTCAACGCCTACGATGAAGTGATGCAATCATGGTGCTACGCCGACGATTTAGAGTCCTTCGAGCACGTATGCATGGAAGCAGTCAAGTTCATAATAGGACCTGTGAGTCCTTCTGTTTCTCGTTCAACGCTCTCAGTCTCACTGTAGGCCCACAGAATTGCGACGCTAATCTCCTTGACGATGTACGCTTTCGATCCCATCAAAGAACCCTGTTGCCATCGCTGAATGGACCGCGGTAACAGCTGATAGCGTACTGGGAAGTGACCATGCCTCCACGCAGACGACGACGGATGGTGGAACTCATGAATATCGTGATGAATGTGAGTCTGTCTTCTCTCTACTCTCCCCTGTCCATCATATAACACTTGCCACCCTTCTGTCATCTACAGCGGGCACCATTGAAGTCAGAAATTGTCAAGGAGATCAAACAACCGGTGCTGATAATACATGTACGCTCCTCTCGAACACCACACCTTACCGCATGATAGACCGTCTACACAGGGTGACCGGAACGAAACATGCCCACCGAAATACGCAGAACGGTTGCAATCAGAACTCAGCAACGCGGAGTCCGCGTACTTGTATACAGTTAAAGGTCCGTCCCCGTCCAATCGCTCTCATAAGCCCGGGTATCTCAAAAAATGGTGTTTTGTTAGGTGGAGCCGGCGGACTCAATCTTGTTCCCGGTACTGCATCCATCACGAACCAGGTTTATGCAAAGTTCCTTGCTCGATTACCGCACACCCGATCAGACGTCAAGCCACCATCGCTGCCCATCGAGGACCGAATGACAATAGCTTTGGAACGGTTGGCTGAATTGATGGGTGATTCAAGTATATCGTCACGTCCGCCTTCTTCTCTGTCATTTTCGTGTCTCTCCCATGAAGTTGTAAGGGGTCAAACGGAGTCTCTCGACCTTTACAAGAAGGGCGAATCGGAGGCGTTTGACCCTACAGGGCCGGACGGACGACCGATACGCAAGTAAGCGTTCATCATCAACCTACACTGAGGCTAGAAACTGATGTGTTCCACTCAGATATTCTGAGAAGAAGGACGAGCATTGGTTTTATGGCGAAAGGGACGGAATATCGTACGCAAAGGGCAAGTATCTCGAAGAGAATTCCCCTTTGGATAATCGCTTATTCTTTCTCTCAGCGGCGTTATACAAAAAACAAGATGCTGTTCCTCTCGAGCGTCTACCCATATCCCCGTTGGAGCCCCCCACAACCGGGGATCACAACCAACAAGGTCGGCTTCGTCGCGCGACTGTTGGACCTTCCTCTATTAATGAGAAAACAGCCATCAAAGGCTCAATGGCCAAGGTTGTTGGCTCCAATTCGACGACTACCTTCCAGAGGCTCCTCAAATAGGGGCTGTCGATTGCATCGTGCTGAGTTAACACTCTTTATTCTTATGATATCTTACTTTTCGGGCTTTCGTTTTGTTATCCAGTTATCCACTTGCACGCACACGCTCTTTTGCGCAATCACTATACCAGACACTGCTGTCACACTACTAGTCCCAGCTAAGTATATACAATCGTTTGTATAAATGCCTCTTAGAACCATACTATTTGTAAGTATATGGCAATAACCATTGGCAAGAGACCCTTGCTTCCGAATCATTCAGATCCCCATCCAGTTCTAGAATTGCAAAGTAGCACAGATGAAAAGCACCATGTACATACATACATCCGATCCATATAGTTTAATCCGATCCACAGCACACTTGTACCGGTGTAAAGAACGAAGATATCGAAGAAAGGAAGGAATGTCCGGCAGTCCGTCACCCATACTCAAACCACTCAGAGGCTTCCCTCAGCCATCTTCGCCTTGTAGTATCTCACCATTTCCTCCAGCCCCATCCGCACTGTCCATCGGGGTTGCCACTGCAGAGACTCCTTGGCGCGAGTAGTGTCAGGCCTCCTTTTCTGAGGATCATCCGTAGGAATCGGCTTGTAGACGATCTCAACGCGACGAGATCGCTTATCCCCGTCTTCATCCTGTACCTTCTCTACGATCTCCCTCACCAGCTCTGCAAATTCTCCAATCGTGAATTCTTCACCGTTACCAACGTTGACAGGACGAGTCTCCTCGGAGTTCATGAGACAGATGAGACCGTCGATGAGGTCGTGGACGTATTGGAAAGAGCGAGTTTGTTTTCCGTCGCCGTAAACGGTGAGATCCTCGCCTTTCAGTGCTTGAACTATGAAGTTCGAGACGACGCGTCCATCGTATGGGTTCACTGGAAGACGCGTCAGAGATGTTCGAATGCGTACTTTGAGCAGAAATTACTTCGTGGACCATAAGTGTTGAAGATACGCGCTACCCTGACGTCGACACCATCTTGCCTATGGTATCCATAGGTGAGGGTTTCGGCCACACGTTTACCCTCATCGTAACACGCGCGAGGGCCAATCGGATTGACGTGTCCCCAGCTAATAATAGACGATGAACAAACGGGACAGCATTAACAGCGAGAAATTTTCGTACTAGTCCTCAGGCTGCGGGTGAACTTCGGGGTCACCATATACCTCTAAGTAGGTATGTTTCGTTAGCTTTCGGCACCATGGTTGGAACGTAATTAGACCAACCGGAAGTACTCGAAATCAGGAACCGAGCTTTGACACGCTTGGCCAAACCGAGCATGTTCAGGGTGCCCATGAAAGACGTCTTGATTGTTTTGACAGCGTTGTACTGATAGTGAGGGGGAGATGCGGGACAGGCGAGGTGATAAATTTCTGGCATTGAAAGAAGTCAATGTCAGAATTAATGCGCTTCAATTCGATAGATAAGAGACGCACGGTCGCATTCAATCATGAACGGCTCAACAACGTCGTGGCGAACCATCTCGAAGTTCGGGTGTCCCACCCAGTGACTGACCGTGGTCTTGGAGCCGGTGAAGAAGTTGTCCAATACAGTCACTTCGTGCCCAAGAAGCATAAGTCGATCGACGAGATGAGATCCTACGAATCCAGCACCACCAGTGACCAGAATACGTTTCCGCAATGAAGGGGCGAGAAGCTTCACTGGTGGGAAACGCGAGAGGGTAGTATAGGAGATCGAGTTAATGTCCGGATGGTAGATGGATCGCGATTGATAGACAGAGTCTGCTGCTTTCGTGTTCGTAGCCTCGTTGTCCTTTACGTTGGTGTCAGCACTGTCAGTGCTGTTTGACGTGTATACATAGTGCGGACGAAGGTAAAGATTGCGCAGAGCTTCGATAGAGATCTCGCTGTCGAAACCGAAACGATTGTAGCCAACCGTATTGATCTCTTGACCGTGTTTATCCAGAACTTTGAACTAAACAATCGGTGAGATCTTGACGAAAGGAGAAACTGTGGGGGAGGGGGACTCACAGAGGACATGATGGTTAGAGGGAAAGATTGACACGACCGAGCTGGCTGTCACAAAACTGGCAGGGAGTTTTTATGCGGCAATAGCACCATGACAGAGGCCGAGGCGCGCGTTCAGGTCAAACTGTAAAATTAGCGCCAGTACCAGAGTGGGCGCTTATTATATCCGCACAGTTTTTTCTCTTTCCCTCATCCTCCGTAATGCCTCGAGCCTCGAAATCGGCTGGAAAATCAAGACACAACCCTCTCATTGCACAGATCGGTGAAGATGAACTCATAGCCAAGTACGGTACAGTGTCACAGCCTGGCAAGCGGAAGAAGTCAAAAAAATCCTCCGAGGTCGATGAAGATGAGGAGGTAACTGGATTGCCCTGACCCATTTATGGCGCATCTAATCGGTCGGGTAGGCAGTACTGGACGCTAAAACGTCCAAGCGCATTCTTGATCTCGCGAAGGACCAGCAAAGAGAACTGGACCCAGATGAGGAAGTTGTTGAGGACGAAGAAACGCCTGAAGATGCCAGAATTCAAGCGCGAATAATGGTTGAAGCTGATGAAGAAGACGATGAAGATGAGGAAGAGGTCGAAGAAGTCGAGGAAATTGAGGAAGTATTCGTGAGTACTAATACTACTGTTCATTCGTTCATTTGTACCCACATGAAAGTAGGAAATTGACTCGGGAGATCTGCAAACCTTAGACCAGTTTCTTCCTCCAAACTCGGGAGAACGTAGGACACTTGCCGATATAATCTTCGCGAAAATAGACGAACATGAAGCCGCCAACGCCGCGACGATAAAGAATGTGCAACAGGGTGCGCTGCTTCATAGTAAAAAGTTACATCGCTATTCAGCTAAACTTCTCTCAGACAAGTCGGCGCCAGATCCAGCTCTAGGTCTCGATCCTAGGGTTGTTGAAGCTTACACCAAGTTCGTATACATCTTCTTTTACGATCTCAATCTCAACATTTTTGTAGAGTCGGTGAATTTCTACGGAGTTACAGATCGGGCGGTCTCCCAGTACCCTTCAAAGTCATCCCTACGCTTCCTGCTTGGGCCCGTATCCTCGCACTTACCCAGCCGGAGAATTGGTCCCCACATGCAGCTCGTGCCGCGACGAGAATATTTGTCTCTACGATGAAGCCCCCGCAAGCCCAACTCTTCCTCAGCGTTGTTCTGCTGGACGCAATCCGAGAAGACATACGGGAAAACAAGAAATTGAACGTACAATATTATGAGGCTCTGAAGAAGGCACTGTTCAAGCCCGCTGCGTTCTTCAAAGGCATTGTTTTCCCGTTGCTCGATGTACTTGACTTGCTTCTCCGTCATCTTATCTTTACTGATTCACTACCAGCAAGGATGTACGTTGAAGGAGGCGGCTATCGTTGCCTCAATATTAGCAAAAACAAGGGTTCCAGTCTTGCATGCTTCCGCAGCCCTTCTCCGGATAGCAGAAATGGACTATTCTGGTACAGTTCCCCTTGTTCATGGCCAATCAGTCTCTCACCCATGTATCAGGTCCGAATTCGCTGTTCATACGAGTTCTGCTCGACAAAAAACATGCACTACCCTATAAAGTCATTGATGCCCTCGTCTTCCATTTCATACGGCTCTCCAATACCTATAAGGCACGGAGTCGTGGAGACGCTGAGAGATTACCGGTTCTTTGGCACCAGAGTCTCCTTGTATTCGCTCAACGGTACGTAGCTACGATCTGTTTGTTCATGCCTTTGACACGGGAAGTTTAGGTACGCCTCCGACCTCACTCCCGACCAGAAAGATGCACTTCTTGATGTTGTAAGAGCAACGCCGCATGATCAGATCGGACCAGAGATCAGACGAGAGCTGGTCAACTCGGTAGTCAGAGGAGAACCGAGGCCCGACGAGGATGTAGAGATGTCGTAGTATTCTCTGTATACTATGCCCTATCGGCCCCGAACTCCTAGCGGATTAGATTCGGATTGGATGGCGGATAGTCCTTCGGATAGGCCTATGCTAGCACACACGATCAAAAACCCAATTTCGTGCTGGGGCTCACAATCGTAGCATCGAAAAAAACCAAGATAAAGGTCGTCTGGCAATGATTGGTACGGTCTAACTAATGGCATTGTACAACAACATCCATGTCGAAGATGGGAAGATCGGCCGGCACATTGGCCAGGTAACACGTTGACCTAGAGGCTCCAGAGTTCCTTGGCCGAAACCGACTTGAACCATTTCTTTGCTTACCACTACCGGATATCGGATTGAAGATATGTCTCCGCGTCCAAAAGCCCTATTAGCCCCGCCAGGCTGCGTCGTGGGTGGATTGCAATCCGATCCGCCAGTGAGGAAGACCTAGGCTACTAGCCTCCTCGAGATGAGCAGATCCAGTCGAATATGTGTGGTAAACCGAGAATCACCGAATTACACCTTGGTTTAAATACTCAGTGTCAAATCAGTCATGGACTGAAACTTGTAAATAATATGTAGAGTCGATTGGGACTTGAGATCTTGAGACTTGAAACGAGTAAGTGAGAGAATGACTAGACGGTCATCTGAACTTCTGGACAGAGTGGGGGCGGGCCGTATCCCGAAAGCCAGTTTCACTCCTTGCCTTCCTTCTACCAGCGTTCTACACGTCCTGAACACTGCGCAGCGTCGTGACTTACCATGCGTTACAAAGGGACCTTGTGCTCATATTACCACATGACGATATGAGCATCTGCTCTATTTCCGATGTAAATGTACATCGGAAACATTGTAAAATGAAACACAGAGCCCAAGGCCGACATTCTTGCGGGCCGTTTGATACGTACTTAAAGATTCTTGTGGATCATGATCATCCACCGCGTTCCTTTCCAGTCATGTATTTTGTCCGAGGACTATCTGCCAGCTTCCTTTTCTTGTTGCTTCGAGGCGGAGCTGCTGTGGTCATCCCAACTTCGGCACCATCATCGGCTGCGACTATCGACCCCTCCCTCTTAGCAGTTTCCATCGAGTTCTTTGCATTCCCAGGTTACACTAACGTCACCTCCACTTCCAAATGCCTGCAGAATCTCGGGGACTTGAGAGGCTCGCCGGTCGCAGTTCGTATAGGAGGAACCACTCAGTAAGTCCCCCTTTCTTTCATTGTGAATGCATTCAACGAAGCGGCCCTTGTAGAGACCGAGCCACCTACGACGCATCGTTGGCGGACCCCGTGAAATATACCGTTGCCAGTCCTAACGATGCGCCTCTTTCGCTTACCTATGGACCTTCGTTTTTTACTCTTGCAGCCGGCATGAAGGGCGACGTCACCGTAGGACTGAACCGTCAGCTCAACAACCAAGCCAATACCCTGGCGGCTGCCCAAAGAGCTAAACAAGCCATTCCAAACCTCCTATCGATAGAACTGGGAAATGAACCAGACTGTGAGAGGCCCCGTCACTCCTCTTTCCACCCTGTCTGATGACATGGTCTCTCTGCAGTATACGCAGCTAGCTCTCCTATTGCTGGCGGGACCTGGAACGCAAACGCCGATGCCGCGAGCGAGAGGGCGTGGTTCAATGCTCTTGCCCCGTCTGTCTGTCTCCTCCATATTGTCGAATACGACAGATGACTGATCGTTATTATATACAGGTCGGGAACATATTTCAAGCTGGAGTATATCTAGATCGATGGAGCATTGCAGGTCTGGTCTCCTCCCTCGGAGACGCATTAAGTAAAGTCAAGTCGTTCTCCGGTCATTCCTACCCCCAGTCTGCATGTGGCGGGGCTTCCACAAACCTTCAAAACCTCATGACCCATTCGTACGTTGAACTCATTTCCTACTAAGTGTTTTGAGCCCCCGGGATATCGACGCGATCAAACTTCGCAGAGGGATCGTCTCGTATACGAAGAAATACAAAGCTGACGCTACTGCTGTTCATGGAGCAGGCAAGAGGTATTTCCTTGGGGAGACCAACTCAGGTTTGAATATTGACCTCTCGAATCCTTGCCACGCACTAAACTCTTTCGATCAAGCGACTTGCGGAGGTGGTGGTATTAGCCCCACATTCGGCGCGGCTTTGTGGATCGTCGACTATGTCCTGCAAGGGGCCCTCAACGGAATTGAGCGGCTGTACTTCCACCAAGGTACTATTGGGAACTGCGTGAGTGCCTTTATTGTTCTCACCGTTGAAGGTCCATCTGAGTATTTTTCAGCAATACTGTTGGTGGGGAAGATTCACTACAGGAGCACCGTTCTATGGCACATACTTCCTTAATACCTTCCTCGGCAGAGATGGCACAAAACTCTCCGCTTTAGACGACGGTGCGGGTGCTGTCGCCACATATGTAGTATACAATTCTTCGGGAAAGCCAGTCCGTGCGCTCGTATACAACTCGAACTACTACGCGAGTGGCACGCGTTCGAGCACATCTGTGTCGTTCACTGGCGGTGGTCTGCCTTCAAGTGGCTCCAAAACAGCGACAAGGCTCACGGCACCCAATGCGACGTCTCGCGTCGACCAGGGTGATGCTGTTACTATTGGAGGAGGTTTGACAGTAAGTCACTGGGCCTCGCTCTGTGACCCGTACTCACTCATCCGGCATATTCCAGTTCGACGGAAACTGCAATCCCGTGGGAAGCATAGCAAAGGAGACGATATCCATCAGCGGAAGCACGTTGACTGTATCCGTAAAGGCATCTGAGGCCTTGATTATCGACCTATAGGCCAACCATTTGTATGATGATGTACATGTACTTTTGTGTCGTTGAGATAACGATACCTACTTCTTCCGCTTCTTAGACTTCTCCCTCACGTCGTTCTTCGGGGCGGCTTTAATAGCCTTGAAGACATCCTGGAGGTTGGGGTCGGCGTCTGTCGCCTGGGTGGATGGCGGTTCTTCCTTTGTGGGTTCTTGACTGTGAGAGATCCCAGGCCCCTTCAGCTTCTTAACAGGTGCACTCGCGAACAGCTCGTCAATTTCGTCGGTTGAACCACCCTTCCTCTTCCGTTTCTTCTCGGGAACCGCCGGTACCTGCAATTCTGGTACCTTAGACTTTTGAAGCACCGAGGGGGCGTTGCCCTTGGCTCCCTGCTTCGTACTGGACTGCATGCTCCTCCATTCGTCAGGTCGCCGACGAAGAAGATACAAGTTGAGGTTCCGACCGAAAAACTTGCCATAGAACGAGCCTATGAGGGCTTGTTCATGAGGAATGATAGAACGTGCGATCTTTTCCTGGTTGTGAAAGTCAAGTGAGAGAGTGGATCCTGGAGCTAAGGAGTTGAGATACCTTGAGGTATGTATCCGCAAAGGCAAACAGTCGATCACCAACACGACTCCCAATGCGATCGTTGACAAGTTCGTGGAAATGGCCGATAAAAGACATGATAAACGACCGTTTGGCTTTTTGTGAGACGGTTGGAGAGTCCAAGAGAGCATCCATTACACGCGAACCTGAGGGATCGTAGGCTATTTTCAGCCGTTCCGAGATCTCCAGCGAGTTCAGGCTGTTCGGTCATTAGAAGAAAACTTATTTGAGTGGGTTGAACCCGTACCTGTCGACCACACATTCGTTGTGGGGAGCAGGTAGCTTCAGGGCAGTTTGGAGTAAGACCGAGCCTTGAACCGTCGCTTCTTTCTTTGGGTCCCCCTTGTCGGCTTTGTCCTCGTCTGTATTTTTCGACAGAATCCGTCGGCATTCCTTGAAACACGTTGGTTAAGGAGACCTTCGGTTCACTAGATGGGAGCTCACTGTCACTGGTTTCAAGGATAGAGCGCACGGCACCAAAAGCTTTTTGTCTTCAGGTGTTGATATGGAAAATCCTCTCGACAATGCCTATGAGTGTGTCCAGGATTCCATAACATGAAAAGCCAGTAACAGATACTTACCTGGACAGCCTGATCCCCAAGAATGCCGAGAGTCGCAGATCTTTGGATGACCGCTCGCAGGACCGAAGACCTCGATGAGGCTGCAGTTGAACGTCAGGATTGACTACGAAGAGGAGACAAACACACTCACTGATAACCTTTTCCCAGCTATCTTCCAAATCTTGGAAAGCTGCTTCTAATTGGGTAGGACTACACCGCTCCAGAGATTTGGCAACGACATAATTCGCGACTGGATGGATAGACAGCCGTGGTAGTTTCCCTTTCAGATAGGTGTTCCACAACAAGGAGAATGGCTTTGGTGAAACTCGGGTCACTATTGTTTCCAGAACGTGAGATGAGGTGGGATCGCGGAACAACGTTCCCAGGTAGTCCGATGGTTGGATGTCCTCCGAATTGCCCTTAACTAGAGGGAAGACGTTAGTATAGACCATAAATAGGAGCTCGGCAAACGTACGCGATTCAGAAATGATTCCTACGGTCATCCTATCCATCAGTGAGTCCTCCTCGTCGGACATATCATTCACTGCTTCGATATGTAGCAAGACCTGAAGGAAAGTCAGTATCAAATCAAGCAGAACGAGATTGCAGGCTCACAGTCAGGCACGGACCGGCAACGTCACTGGCAGCCAATGCGCGGACTTCGTTGCCACCAAGCGTTTCTCTGATCGTATTGACGAACTTGCGTGCCATGTCTGCAAATTCCGGAGGAGTTCTTGTCAACCGAGCCGCGCTGGATTTGCCTTTGCTGTTGGAGAAGAGGGACGACAAGGTGCCTTGTTTCGATTTCCACGCAGAGCTCTTTTTGGAGCGAAGATTGGGTTGGAAACCAGTAGCCGGGAAAGCGGCAGGACACAAAAGGTATAAGAGGACTCGAACTACATGGGATGCGAAGGGGTCCATCATGAGGGAGTTTAATGAGGGGAGCAGTTCCTGAGCAAAGAACATGAGATGGGGTATGCATCAAAACGGGTCAGGCCGAACCTCGCAGATGTCAAGTATAAGCTGGGCCATTGTCCGCAGTTCCCCATTTTCTGAGTCTGGTATTGTTGGAAAAACTCCATTGAACTAAGGAGAGCATGTTTATGTACATGGCACGCTGATCTTGAACGGAATCTCACCTCTCGCGCGATCGTTTCTGAGGATACAAAGAGAAGTGTCTGGCAAACGTGTGAAGCAAAACGATGCCGCACAAGTAGCTCATACCTGACAAAGAAGTAAGATGGGTAAGCTTGAGTGCGTGAGTTGAAGATAGTGGATACTCACGAACCCGAAAGGCTATCTAGAAATACCCTTCGTACAAAATCATCCATCGAATACGACATTCGTTCCAGGACTATGGAGCAATCAGGGTCCGTAGATAATTGCTTCTCCTTCCCGGACATCTCTGTCAGAGCCGCGACAAAGAACATCTGCTTCTCTTGAGAATGACGGCTGTCGTGAATTAACTCCCCATCGAGGGCACAAGCTATCACTCACCTGCATTGGGATCAGCGACTCCATCCTCTGCAGCCTCTTCGTGCTCTTTAGCCTCTTGCCAATCTCGGATTTGTGTGTCAACAGTGCGAAAGTAGGCCTTGATATCGGCGTCAACATAACCGAATGGTGCTTCAGGATTCAGTTCCTCCGTTTGCTGTGGTCGTGACACGATCCAAGAAGGACCTGCTTCAGATTGTGCTTGCTGCTCATCGACGTGTTTTTGTTCTTCCTGCTCAACGGAACAATCTTGAGTCTGTTTCTTGCTTCGTTTGCCCCGTTTTCTGTTCTCTCGAGGCATGGCAGAGAAAAAGTAGATGTTGTTACGTAACGTTCAGTGTCTCACCTTCGACGCGCCCGGTCCGGCATCCGGTCTTCACTTTCTTCTAGTCCTTTTTTTCTGGCTCAGTTACCATTGCGGTCGTTAACGAAGAAAAAGGATTTACCCACAGGTATGATTCATGATCGGGCTCATGAGGATTTCGAAGTGCTCATGACAATGTATATCTGGCTGATTTGAGAGTTTTTCCAGCTTCTTGCCCATTTATTCGATGTTTTCATCGTGGAAGCCCACCGTCTTGTGCACGAGATGCAATTACGAATTTGCTCCCTCGCCAATACACCCCCCACCCACACGCGAAGCACTTCATTCGGAATGCTTCCCAACCGAAATGCAAACTATCCAAACGGCTACTCTCATCCGCGATGAGGAGGATCTGGCTGTGCGATATAGTGCAGAGATCAGACGACTGCGCATTATTGTGAGCAAACTCGAAAGAGAGAGAATCTCTCGCTACACTTATTGGGAGGAGACGAACCTCGGCACTGCGGCGGTCCCTAGTGGAGATTTTGACAAGATATTTATGGAGGTGGCTCTGGATGTATATGGCTATTACTCCTTGAACATAGTATCATTGGAGAAGATTTATGCGACAACCTTATCTTTGTCGCAAGTATGCTCTCGTTGGAGGCGCATCACGCAGGGGCTTCCACATCTTTGGTCGACGCTGGGCGTGGACATCTACGACTTGAAAAGAGACATTGAACCTCTCATTCAGCTCCATTTCCGACATGCCCAAGACTCTATTCTCGCTATCAACCTCTTTGACTCGGAAAAGAATTGCGGATTTGAACCCGAGGACGACCCGAAGGAATACCTAGGAGAGGTCGGTTGTGCGGTTTATCGCACTATTATGAAGGAACTCCACCGGTGTGGAGAGCTAAGGATCGACCTTCAGCCGTCGACCCTTTCCATCGCAGTTCATCCATGGTTCCAGTAACCCAGTTTAATCTCTCGTTCCCTCGCTTACGGAAATTTTACAATGGCTTATGCGATAAGATAGATTGGACTGACCAAAGGGTGGAGGGACCTCGTTGGCTCAGAGAGGCGTTTCAGAAAAGAGCTCCGATGCTCGTCCACGCCGAGACTATGTACCTAACACCTCTCACTCAGACGATGTTTCGGTGCTCCGGACTAACGTCTCTAGAGGTCTCGGTAGCACCCTTACTCGACGCATTCGTCGGGTTCCTTTCTCAATGCACGCAACTTCGGACGCTGGCCATAGAAGACCTAGAATTCTGGGAGTCCGCCAACGACCTCGGTTTGCATGATAGTTTCCTCCCTCCCATCGTCCCGCCTGCGGTGATACCATCTCTACGAAGCGCCTCATTTGAAACCACCACCCCATACCATTTGGGCGTCTTGTTCCGCTCGATAATACTCCCCGAACTTGAAGACCTTACTATCGATCTTACTAGCTATCAATCTGGACCCCACTTCCCTTCGTTACGCCAGGACCAATCACAGTTCCAATCTTTTCTCCTCGACTTGCTGAGCCGTTCTTCCTGCCAGCTGAAGAAATTGCGTTTCGCTTTCCTCGATACACCTACTTATAAGTCCGTTGGAATACATTGGCCACGAATGTTCAGCGCTTCTCCACAACTTACGCATCTTCATCTCATGGCTTCGCGATGGATAAGTGCAGTCCCCGCGGGCGCCTCCATCGACTTCATTTCAGCCCTTGCCATTTCTGATCATGGGCTACCGTCACTTCCATATCTCGGTAACATCGAAATTGACGGAATCATCAACGCGCTAGAGTATAACATCTTGCGTATGCTGGAGAGCCGTGCTACATTCAGGACCAGCGACTCGGATTCGCCACCATTGCGAGCGAAATTCCGATTCGTAAAGCCTCCCAGCAATAGACCCCCTATACCTGGCGTGATGGAACTCTTGAAAGGCAGGAACATCCTATGTGATTCTAAGTTTGCAAGATAACGACGGATCTGTTGGTTGTGAACGTCAAAAATACTGTTGACATCGCAACCAGCGCCACGTCCATGATAGGTTCGACTCAGACCGCGATCCAACCTCGCCTCGGCATCCACCATGGAAATCCCTTGTAGTCGGTCCAGTACGAGTATGAGGTATAGCGCCTCTGAGTTGGACGGGAGGACCTCCTTTATCTGGGAGATATGAATGTGAATACATTCCAACGCCAAAAACACGTATCTACTTGATCGATGACAAGCACTACCTCTACATCCCAACCGTAGTAAATAATACACAATGACCAAACCACGCCGTGGTTCCAAGATAGAGATAAGGTATCGACAGATGTGATCAAACAAGTGTCTATGCACGAGAGGTGATTGAAGTTTGGTATAACAATGTGATGCGGGGTAAAGAAGGACTGAATTGTATGACGAATGCGAAGAACAAAACCCAGTAAATGAAGGATCGAAAACGAACCCAGATAAAGGAAAGGTCACAGTGACAAGAAAACGAATGTGCGGGTGCTAGTCTTGCAACACAGAGATGGTGAAGTCAATCTTACTGCATCTGGTGCCAAGAAGAGAGAAGCACATACCTCAACTTCACACTGCCTTCGGATTTCCACTCAAACTACTCGCTCTCTTGAGGCCCGGCTTATCACCCTCGAGCCAACCTGATGGAGCTCCCTCGTCCAAACACTCCAAAGGGACCATTCCCTGTGTTCCTAGCTGGTTCAAACACAAGGCCCACCCGTCGTCGTACTCCTGCAAGACACGTATAGTCTCTCCGGTCGAGATTGATAGCTCATCCGCCATTGAAGGGATGAATGTGCAGCGAACGGTCTTATTTCTCGGACTAGGTGGAGTGGATGCTGCAGGAAGGGGAGCAGTAACTGGAACAGGTATAGCTACCGCGCTAGGCTGAGCTTGGAACGGAACGGCAGAGGGCGAATAGTCACTCCCTCTCCTGCCTGGGATCAAACTAAGTGGCCGCTCCGAGGTCGCAAACGGAACGGATGGAGGAGGAGGCGGTGGAAGGGGTTGTGAATACAATGGTGTTGCCGTTGCCGTTGCCACTGCCTCCGACCCGAAAACGTACGCGGATGACGGTGGGGGTGCGTTGAAGGTGGCTTGGGCCATGACAGGGGGAGGAGGGGCCGCAAAACCGCCTCTGTCGTACCACTCTCCTTTCCTCTCGGCCCTGCTCGCGATCATTCTCCTCCTGACGAGGTAAGCTATGAGTGCCGCGAGAACAACCACAACCGTGATAGCAATCCCTGCAATTGCTCCGCTACTCAGACCACTGCTCTGGACACTTGAGTCGGGTGAATTAGAACCGGCGTTGCTTCCGGTAGAGGTAGAGGTAGAGCTGGCAATGACAGTCGCGCTGGGAGTACTTTGGATAACTGTTGTAGGTGTTTCGGAAACTGGGAGGGATGACGATGACGATGACTCGGATGTCGAGGGTGTAGATGATGTTCTCGTTGTGCTTGTGCTTGTGGCTCTACTAGTGGTGCTAGTAGTCCTCGAAGTCGACACAATTGTGGGCAAGGTCCGAGTTTGTGTAATTGTGATGGGTTCACCGTCATCATCTGGAAGAATAGGCAAGGATCCTCCTCCAGGAATTTCGTCATTTCGCTGGCGTCGATACAAGAAACCCCGTCCAGCGGAATTATTCGGTCTTCTTCTTCTCTGAAGAGCTGATGCTCGTTGTCGCCGTATGGTCGTGTCGGAGTCGAAAGACATGATCTAAAGAATGGACAGTATCGGCGAGATACAAGCAAAGTGAACAGCTCCTGAGCTACGGGTTCTAGAGGGATGAGAAGGGGAAATAATAAAATAAGTACAACGAAAATAGAGGAGGGGTGGGTGGCAGTTGGGGGAGCAAGACCGGCAAGCCCTGATAAACGCTGGGCATAGGAGCTAGACATATATGCAACGTCGACCGTCACGACATGGCTCGGTTACCAATTCGTTGACATTGTTGCGAAGTCCGCAATTGCAGTGCGGGCGGAGTGTGATAGAATCGTGTGGCAGAAACTGATCGACACTCACCAACACGAGCCTGAGCAGACTGAGCTATAAAGCCAGAACCAGCTAAGCTATAGCTGGCGGACCTGTGTGCACTATCCGCTACGAGGAAAGGCTTGGTCGATATGAATGTGGTGGTGGTAACGAAGAGAAGATGTGCCCCGTGGGAATCAAGATCGGTTACTGTCGGTGGCATTGGTGGCTTGTTGGTGACGGATGGCGGCAGCCGTGGATCAAAAAATCACCCCTAGTAATATCAGAAAAAATGTGCAGACTTCAGAGCAGTGAGCCCCAGGACCCCAGGCCCATCCCGACTTACCTGGGTGAGATGTTTACGACTCAGAGAACTCAACAGTACGGTCTGTGAGCCCGACTTTCGACGACCGTACTATCCCTTAATGAAAAATTCAATCGACCACGGACCCAATACGCTTCTCGCGTTGTATAGCGACCATCCAGACTCCATTTACCTTTTCAACGGCCTTGCCGGGCAGCAGACTGGCAAGCTATGTATATCCGCATGTTCATCATGATCATGACACCAAGAAGTCCGATTTACCATGGGACATCATGCAGTTGCGAACACTTTCATGCCGAAGCAAACCCGACGAGACGTTGCAGAATGCAAATTTACCCAGGTGATCCCTCAACGCTCCTAAGAACCGACAAGCAAAGGGGAGGCATACTTGCGGCACACTCGACGTCCGTAAATGTTACTTCTGGAAGGAGAGGAGCAAACCGTCGATCTGCCGAGAATCGGGGGGACCAATGGTTACCAAAATGGAGAACGACCTAGAACATTACCTTAACCACTCCTGAACTGTTGTCCGTCTCGAACGGGGCAAGGAGTAACTAGTAACCGCTTCTGAAATGTGTGAACGAAGACTCGAATGTAGATACCCATACGTTGACCTTCAACATAACATCTTGAATAACAAGCCACTTTGCCACGAAACGGAGTAGTACATGTCATGGGATACGACGAGACAGCCCCCTCCCACCCGACACCGAAAAGATAGAGAGAGAATTTTCCGCGACGTCCAAGGTAAAACCAAATAGAAGTGAGCACGAGGGTATCCAGTACTATGCGAAAGGCGTTATTGTGATGCGAGCGAAGATAGCTGAATGGCTCAAGGAATGCCTGTCTGTACTCGAGGTGGAAGATACATGGTGGACCCCACCTGGGATCCAGGAAGAACGAATTGCGTGCCGGAAGACTGATGTGCCTGAGGTGTAGTATAATCATACAGTTGTAGGATAGACCCCGCGTTATGGTCTCGCTGAGAAGGAGAGTGGTACAACAAAGATCCCACGTCCTCGCCTTGGTAGGTTGTACCAGAAGGTGGTTGTGGGATGAAGACAGGCGGTGCCAAAGGAGGTTTTTCGGGTCCGCCGCTCTTCTCGCCACCCATAATCTGTGATATATCAGTCACTGAGGCTGTCCACACCTTAACCGTTCCACGAGATTTGGCGATGATACTGGCAGTGAGCACGACTCCCGTGTATGCAAAGACTAGAGAAAAAGAATAAACGATCAGATGCGAGTAGAAAGGCCTAGAAAGGCTACTCACAGGCGAACCAAGTCAAGAAGTTGAACGCGACGACTGCCGCAAATTCTCGACAGAGAGTTTCTTCAAAGGCTGTGTTCTGTGGTCAGCGAGATAGGACCACAAAACATCTGAGGAAACGCTTACAGCTATCGGAATCACAACCGTCCGGAAAGACAAGCCTGTTCGTATCCGCAGCTCTGGCGGCACTCGCCAACCAGAGAACCCAAAGGATACCTATCGGGGATTTAGGAATGGAAATCTCCGGAAACGGGGACGCTACTTCTTGACACCGACCTAACCAGACGAGTTCGAACGCAATCATACTCGATATAGCTGCGTTCCTGGTCATATCCACAGCAATCCTGTAAACAATTCCATCAGTATTTCAGGACCAGGTACGATAGGGGGACCGAGGCTGCACCGTACATGATTGGCAGCGTGATGAGAGTGAGGCAGGCAGAAGCAATAGACAAAGCCGCGAAGCGAAAGTAGCCCCCGATGTACTTTTCAGTCCAGTAGGTGAGGTGTGCATTGAGGCCCAGCAGAACGGCAGCAAAGATGAGAGTGGTGCCTACGTCAACGTAAGTGAAGGCGAGTCGTAAACTTGGAATGAAGGCGACCCACCGAATGTTACAAGCCGCAGTACTGGGAGGAGTTTTGGAAGCGACATGTTCATGTAACGGTGAGAGAGACAGATGGCGGGCTCCTATCTCGAATGAAATCTTGCAGTCTCCGGATCCGTTCGTGTGCGGGCGTTTAGTAGGTTTACCTTCATTCTAACTTCAGCATTTGAGAAATACTGTAGTGAGCGTTTACAAGGGTCGAATTCATAGCAGAAGCTTCATATCAAACGTTTCGAAACCGGATCATCGAACATTCAATTACTTGAACGTTGAGGTTGAGTAGACAAATCTGCCTTGCTGCGTTTCCTAATACTGAGATGCGATTGAGAGACGTGTATGTGAGTCCACACTCTGGAGACTGTTGCAAGCCTGTTGTAAGTGAGTACTAACACGGTGGTAGTAAAAGTTGGAATGGATGATCGTGAAGCCTGCGTTGTCTAATGGCTATGACGTCAGACTTCTACTTTCGCGGTGAGTATCTGGAGGTTGCGGGTTCGAGTCCCGCCGTGGGTTACGGCAAAGATGAACGAAGCCTTTTACCCTGCATCTGTGTACAAAGCAGCGGAGGATGCCCACTTTTGTAATCCATTCATCGGCTCTAGATCTCAGCTGTAGTTTTTGAAAGATGCATAGTAGGGCTCTGCAAGTAAGGTCTAATTCGACAGGCTCTTGGAGAACAGACGCTACGTTTAACGGGCTCCCTCAGTTGTGTATTGAATAACGCAGTATACGATGCCAGGTCCCTGAATCACGCGCAAAACCAAAGGAAGCCCAGTGAGTATTATCTCGAGAGTCGGACGTCGGGACTCGGAATTCGTGACTCATGATCTGGGGGGCTATTTCTTCTGTACGACGTCGGAAGTCATGGGTATATGTATCTAGATGTAGTATACAACAAGCAAGAGTAAACTTCTATCGAATCCATACCGAATAACGGGCTGTATACACCGTCTAATGTCAACTACTAGTCCGAGCTTGCGCCAAATCCCACCCCGCCTCATCTGTACTCGGATCTCCCACTCTCCGTTGCCCCCTAATCATATCCACCACTGTCATTAGCGAAGGCTGCCGTATCGCACTTCTCGGATGGTAACTCAAGTTGTATTCGAAAGACGACGTCACGAGTGCCTCTGGTCCTTCCAGCGTCTCTGTGTCTGAAGTACTCGAGCGAGCAAAATTGATGCTACTGCTGATGCTACTGCTTGTGTTTCGCCTTGATCTGGAAGGATCATACGGAGACGCGAACGGGTTCGAGTTTAATGCTGGGAATGTGGTATGAGGCCTAGAAACACGAGGTTGATGAAGGTTGTGGTCATGGACGGGCACACTTTGTTTCTCCACTTCCGCCACATAGGACCACCCTTTATTTGGGCCGTCATCAGGTAAACTCAGACCTCTCCGTCTGCGTCTTTGAAAGAAGAAATAGCAAAGGAGGAGTATGATCGCCAGAAATGCGATTCCGCCACATACACCGCCGATGACTGCAGGTGAGTTGGACTTGGGTCTACGTATAAAATACATCAGTGAACGATCGGGGATATGACTCGCTCGAACTCACCTCGCCTTGTCACTACTGCCGCCGTCCGAGTTTGGAAAGGACGAGGGGGTTCCTTGACTAGAGAATCGTCCAGCGCTCCCAACGATATCTGTCACATGAATCACGGTATGCGGAATTGCATTATGATTCTCTGGTCCATGACTGGCCAGAGCGGCCCAATTCAAAGAGACACTGGGCATTTATTTGAGTTTCAGAACAACTTCACAAAGAGCTGAGACGAATTGAACACCCACGACAACTCCGAAAACGGGGTGGAAACCTCGACTGAGTGAACATCGACATCAATCTGCGTGGTCCTAGGACCACCCAGAATCGACTCGCTGACGCTGTCCACATCATCCACTGCCAGAGCGGTGCTTGAAACAGCGAGCTGAGTCAAGGGTCGCGCCAGCGTCGAGCTCTGACTCGGCGTTCGTGGGGTAGACTCCGAGGTATGGGTGGGCGCACTTGTAGGTAACCACAAGCGATTCGGGGTAAACAATTCCGAGGGTGATGACGCAGACGCGGAGATCGGAGCCCCGGCGTCGATTCGACTTGAAGGACCGGCTGGGAGGATGTAGGTAGTCTGAAAGCCTACAGGAGTAGAAATCACTGTAGCGGGAGGAGCATACGAAGGTAGAGGGGTGAATATGTGTGAGGTCAATGTACTTGAGGAGGAGGTTGACGTTGAGATCGCAGAGGTGGATGTAGTAGAAGTTGCGACAGTGGTTGAAGGAATGGTTGTAAAATCCAATTCTGAGCACGAGGAGAAGTCGGAAGACGACATGCTCGCAGAGATTGCCCGTCTAGTAAGGGCTATATACCTGCCATAAGCATCGGGATGTAGACGCGAGAATGTATGCATGGGACTGCCGGAGCCACACGACAGGGAGAAAATCATCTCCTCAATGTTCGCTCCGCTGCTTCATATATACGGCAGTGAAGATGAGTCGGTAAATCTGACGTGCCTGCAATCAAGAGGTTAACGTCCGGTTAACCATCAATCAACTTCAAAGTATACAGGGCCAGAAATATGGCGAAATGAAGGAACGTGTTGAAGGAGATGGAGGGATGGAGAGGGAATCGGATGGGATTGGGAGAATGTCGAGCAAGATAGGAAGGCGAAATGAAGCCAATGTGAAAGGGGGGAAAGAAGATACACGCACTACTTCCAGGTCAAGGACTCAGATTATATCGCGTGCCCAAGGCATCTACGGGTATCTTCCGAAACTTGGCAAGCGTGGAAGTCATTGCACGCCCTTGCACACCATCCATTCGCTGCGGACCCAAATTGCGACGTCGGCCTGTCACTTTTTTGCCCACAGTAAGCTCTTGACAGATCAACTAGAATCTGCATCAAAAATTGATCGAACTGGGGTGCTCATGTTCACATGCGGTGATCAGGGAATATAGGCTGGACCCGGAGGCTTGAGGCGGTATGCTCTTACCTCCAGATGGGAGTGCATTCAAAAAATCAATATATTATAGAGTGGCTGGACCATTCCATACCTGCAACAACCCGAATATTCAGGGAATGCAAGGAGCGATGAAGAATGGTGTTGGCTCACCGAAAAAGTCTCCAACAAGTCGATGAAAGGCAAGCGAGCGCCCTTGAACCCAAACAGAATAAGGAGAAGCGAATACATACGTTGATACCGTAACCTAATTGTAAGTCAAAGCAGAGCTCGCAAGTATGACATGTAGTAATGACTAGTCAGCGTCCAATTTGTGTTGCGATAAGTTACGTAAAAAACAGGGTGATGCAAAAAAGCCCAGAGAAGCGAGAAAAGCAAATAGGAATAACTAAACAGATACCAAGCAGATGCGCGACAAAAACATTGAGGGCTAATCCTTCAAAGAGATTCCTTAGAATAAATCAGTCGTCCACTGGATGTTGACCCAGGACTTATAGTTGATGTTGATGGGAAGCGAACCATTCCTCAATTGAACGGGCGTCTTGCGATGTGAAACCCGAATGGGAGTCGGGTTGATAACGAGTCTGGGTAGCCATCTGGTGGGCAACGAGATGGCACACCATGACAACGGCGACCACGAGGAAAATAAAAGCCGTCTGAGTTCTCCACGACGAAAACAAAGATGGAAGTATTTCGCGAAGAGGTGGTTTGGGTTTCGACGGTGGCGCGAGGAAAGCGATCGAAAACCGATGGTCGTCGGAAGGTGATGAAGGTGTGACGATGATCGCAGGTAGGGGAGACTTTTCGGTGAGGTTGGCTAGGGATACATCTATAGCAGATCAGTCAGGCGAAGGACTTCGGAACACGAGCGACCGATACCTAGAGGGGCAGGTATGAGGGTATAGTCTAACCGCTTCGGTAGCCGATGAAGTCGACGAGGACGAGGGGTACGCGGAGAGTCTAGACATCAGCAAGAGCCTTCAGAACGGTATCAGCCGGCTGGTGATTCGTCTACTCACCGGGACGTGACATCTTTGGTGAAGAGTTGAAGGTGTAAGGTCGGACAAAGTTGGATTTGTCTCTGGAGTTGGTTGATAGATAATGGCAAAAGGGCGCGTAAGAGACGGCTTGTAAGGAGCGTGTGGGGAGCTTATTGCTCAATAATTATTGTAGATGGCTCTCAAGATTGCGCGAACCCGACGGAGGAGAGCAAGAGGCTTCGATGTAACTGGGCTAATGACCGATGACAGGTTTCCCTGCTGGCTAGTTGAATAGTGCAAAGAACGGAGGAGATAGCTAGTTGAGTTCAGTAAGAGACGCAATCGACTCAATGATGGAGAATAAACATACGGAGGTCGACTTTATTCTGTCATCGTGGAGGTTGCAGTGAGAGGTGGATCTGGTCCGTGCGTGGCAACCGGCAACCGGTAACGACACGCCGCCAGGCACCTGAGTGTCACGTGAAACCTTGAAACGTCACTGCGCAGTAGTGCGGCCGCCGGGGTCCAGACTCTACAGCTTCAGCTTCAGACCAGGTGCTGATAGGTGCTGATGCTGCCATGAGCTTGGTCCACTGTGCTACTGGGGCAAGCTTAAGCTACAATAAAAAGAACACTGTCGACGTCTATGATTTCAGCGTTCTATAAATGTATAGCAGTACTTTTTACTCTTCTACTTAACATTCGAGAGACCCTACGAGCTAGGATGAGCATACGAAAGAGATGCAGCAAGACAGCACCATAAAACAAACACCATCTGGCCCCTCCTCGCGAACATAACCTCCCCAATACCGATTCCCCTCCAAAATCAAGCATACCCAGCCCAGACTATCTAACTCTGAGGTGGAGGCGCCAACTTATCAAACGATGGCGGCAACTGGAAGGTCTTCTCCCCAACGGGAGTAGCTGTCCCACTCGGCGTCGGAGTCAACTTGGGCCTCTCACTCGAACTCTTCTTCTGTAAGCTCTTGAAGAACTTGGCTCCTCCAATGTAGAAGAACACCAATCCACCCATGATAATGATGTGGCCGTACCATGCCAACCTATTCCATGATTCGATAGAGTCCTTCCAAGTCAACAGCATGAACGGAGGGGTAACATAGTTGAGGATAAGAATCGAAACAAGCGTTCCGACGATGTCGTAGAGATGTTTCGTAAGTCCGGCGGATTTGCCTGGCTCGGGGAGGACGAGGGGACGGACGTTCGAACGAACGAGACGGGCAGCGGTTGTGATGAAACCACCCATGAGGAAGGTCAGGTAGTACCCAACAGCAGCTCCGTGCTACAAGAAAGACAAGATATC
>JANHQD010001408.1:0-20243 GCA_024721195.1 Marasmius sp. AFHP31 | reverse complement strand
GCCAGAATGAATGCACCAGGATCACTGCCTAGAGTAGCAGATTAGTGTAAATCTTGAGTACGGGACAGAAGGACATACCTTTGGGAAGTCTGATAAATATCACCAACATTGTCCAACAGCACCGGTCATCGTGAAAGTCAACATGGAATGCACCCTGGATAGCGCCAATGAACTCCATAAGATTGCCACCAGCATTTGCGGAGGAATTGTTCAATTGAACAGATGTCAGACCGATTGGGAAGGGTCCACCAAAGGAGTACATGTTTAGGTCTACGGCCCAGAAAGTTGCAACCAGGTACTCCTCCTTTGACAACGCCAATGGGGCTGTGAGTTGGTATAGTTTGTTCAGATGTTGTAGAAAAGAGAGGCGAATCTCCTTTGAATCATGAATATCTGATTGCAATGCAGGGACTCCTAAGCCTCTCCCATTCCCTTCTAATCGAGTACTGGCATGACTTGATGATCCATCGAAAGGGTGTTCAGGTTTGGGATCTCCTGACCGCATGTTGCGCTGAAGACCCGGCATCTCATAGACAGGTACGCCATCGCTTATGGGTACACCATCCTTCTCCGCCCATGTGATATCCCAGAGCTTCATGATACACGTCTGGATTCACAGATACTCTGGATACCGTTTGAGGCTCTTCATGTTGAAAAGAGCAGGTGAAGCACGTGCTGTAGCAGGAGGGGGAGGGAGGGGGAGGGAGGGGGAAGCCCGACCTAGGCTTGAAAAAACAAACGACGTCGTGCACTTGATAAGAAATCGACACCCCCCTTGCCGCCGGAGTACTGATGCATCATCAAATGTTATCATCTCAATCACTGTAGAGTATATAAGGACTGTTCTGAACTGACCACCAGTATCAGTACCTCTCAGTTCTGGTCCCCAGAATTTTCGTAACCTATGGACTCGACTCTTCAATCACAACGGGATCATCTCTGCTGCCTTGTTGTGGGATTATTGGCGGTCGGTTCCCTTTTCTTAGACCGCTAGCTTGGCTCCTCAGAACACTCCAGGCAGATCTATGGGACGTCCTCCTGCATATGCGAGTCGACTATCAGCTGATGCGCAAGTCCGGATTCCACCTTCCTCAAGCAGTATACGTGGGAATGAGGTGAGTTCACATCACCTCCCGGATAGAATGGCCGCAGGGTGAACGCTACATCTAATTAGACTCGTGACGTTGGCTTTTCTGATCGTTGAGACTGTGATTTTGAGTGAACTAGCTTTTCTTTGTAGTGTGGATCATATTGAACTTTTCGTTCTAGCTGCACGGATGGAAGGTCCGCGTTGTCGTGCTCTTCATCTCGTGGTAATGTGTATGTGGTCTCTTCACTATACACTAATGGGGGGGCTTCATCTGCTGCGGACTCGTGCCATCTCTTTCGACCGTATTTGGGTGGTCCGGTGTCTCTTTATTTTATGGGTCGGAACTTCCGGAACTTCCATGGTGGTTGGGTCTTTCCTTATCGAAGGTGGCGTGATTGGCACAGACCTATGTATGCACACCGGTGTCAATCCCAGGCTCATACAAATCATGCTGAGCGTCGATATATTTCGAGGCACTTGCATCATCATTGCGGCAAGCAGTGGCCTTATCCTTACCCCTGATACCTATATCACGCAGCAACCCGGACTTCTAGCGAAGTTGAAAGCCGCAATCATAGCGAAAGATATTCCCTACTTGTCAAAGGCGCTTTTACGACACGGACAACGATACTACCTGTGAGTCGCTATCCCACCACTACACCGTCGATGTGCTCCAATCGTGATGGGTTCAGGATAGAGCTGTTTCATTTTTTGGTGTTCTTCCCCATGATGACAGTCGAGGCCATCCCCCTTACATATCGCCTCGGAGCTGCGCTCTTTGCTTTTGTCGTTCTTCACTGTAGATCGTGCTCGGTGTTCCGAAACGTCGGGATATCAAAGCACCTTCGCGAAGAAGGTATCACCAACATGGACAACGAGCCGATCTCTTTTCGGTCTGGGACAGATAGTGTTGGTCCCCATCCTTCTCATGGCGAGGGAGACGTTTCGCCATGTGAAGAGAGCCAAATTTCAAGAAATGATGGAGGTGTGGTAAGTGGTAATTTAAAATCCTGATCGATGGCCTGTTCATCGTATGAATCGACAGCCCACCGCAGAAGTCCAGTCAGGAAGCAGACGAACGTATACCGCGAGTCAGTCAGTCTAGTCGATGACGTTCTCTATCTTCACCCTTGCATCACGGGTGTCTCCTCCTCAGACTTATTTCCGTTCCGTTCGTGGTACCTATCATGATTCTGCGGACTACATACACCATTTCTTCTGCTTTCGTAATACTACGGAGTCGAGTTCTTGCATTGGTTTTGTGCTCTACGTGCATCGAAAGCATGAAATCGGCCCTGGCTCTCGATACCGGAGAGTCAGACTAGGTCTGCTGCGGCCTCCTCGGATGATGCCTAAGATAATCATCCGAGTTATTCAGGAAGAAGAGGTTTGAAGGGTATTCACAGTTCTCAACGTTCTATCCAGGCCCATTCCCGGATCAAAACATGACAACGAGACAGATCGAAGCGAATGAGTAATTGCAGATCAGCGTACTGTACAAGCAAGAAACAATGTCGACTACATCCTTGAATCGCGGATGAATATCCCATTGAGCAAGCAACGCGTAAGGTAAGCCACCTAGAGGTCATCCCCAGAGCCTCCTACGTCCAAGGCCACACCTTTTCCGGCTTTTCTTGTGCCTGGAGAACCAATTTTCCAGCCTTCCGACACCTCCAAAACCCCTCTTTCAACATCTTCTCATGTTCATCCCAATCATCCGAGTCTGATGATATAAGTACTTCAAGAACAGGCAACGAGGGCAAGGCTTGGATTACGCTATCCAATAAATCCCAGTCCTCTTTCACGAGAGTTTCATCCAAGTCATCGTCCTTGAATGGTTTTTCAAGAATAATCGTGAGCTTGCGAAGCTCTGTAGACGAGATCCGTCGAATGATACACGTGAACAACCGAATAAATGAAGACGAGGATTTGTGGGTTTGAACGTCGAGGATCTTGATCTGGAGAATTTCAAGCGAGGTGAGCGCCGAGACGTCGATTACTATTCCCCAAAATGAAAGATATGAGTGAGCTGGATGATCAAAATGGGAGAGAACAAACGCACTTTTGGAGACTAACGTATCTATATCCGGGGTATCTGACAGGCGCGATCGAGCTCCGATCTGGAGACGCAGCACCTTGAGAAACTGCTTGTTACACAGTTCAAAAACTCGCGCGGGGTTGATTGCGTGGTCCGATTGCATGATACTAATAACGAGGGAAAGGTGACTGAGTCGGAGAGATGATGGTGGATGCGTCTTCATCCACCTGTACCAAAGATCTTTGACTGTCGGCCGCGTCGTGGGAAATATGACGTAAAGGTCAAGAGTCTTGAGGGTGACAAGTGGAAGTCTGTGTGCGGAAGGTGTCCACGTCGTCGAATGCAGAGCAGCTTGAAGTCTGGTGAATTTGAGGAAGAGACTTTCGAGGCGGGGGAAAGAGCAAATATAATGTATCACGTGGGCGACTTCCTCCGACAGTCTTAACGAAAGCCGGAGGTTGGTGATGTTCAAGCAAGTGTTTGTCATGGGGTTGGCAAAATCAGCGGCACCATGGAAGATTCCTTCTACGCTGAAGCGACCGTTACTCCCAATGCCAGGGATGGTTTTGAGAGAGAGGCACTCGATGGCGTTTCGCTCCTTCAATCTATGGGCCAACTCGCGGATGTAATCGACGTATCCAACCATGAATTGACTTCGTCTTTCGCCTGATAAACGAGGATGTTCTCCGCAGGCAGTCGACTGCCATTCACCACGGTTGATGAAGAGATACAGAGATTTGAGGTGATTCAAGAGAGTTGATCTTGTCCCGGTATCGAGGAGCGCCAGAAATCTATCACATTGGTCGATGCAAGTGATTTTGAGAGGATGTTCTCTGAGAAGGCGTGAACGACATGTCGGGAGCCAGTCCCGGCAAACGAGGCAACAAGTGAGGAGACTGGCGAGGGTACATTCCGACAGGATTATGTG
Organism: Marasmius sp. AFHP31; assembly: GCA_024721195.1. Classification (NCBI taxonomy): domain Eukaryota; kingdom Fungi; phylum Basidiomycota; class Agaricomycetes; order Agaricales; family Marasmiaceae; genus Marasmius; species Marasmius sp. AFHP31. The sequence continues at coordinate 16,187 of JANHQD010001408.1, read as the reverse complement.
GACCAGTTCTGGTGGTAGACGACAGCTTGACCGAATCGAAACCATGGAAAAGAATTCACTAAGACGACGCGTGTGCTGTCTTTGCGAATTAGTTTGAGTAGCTTCGAGGCAGCAGCTGCTACCCACCTTTGTTCCTCGAGTGTACACAATAGTGCGAGTGATGTAAATCGGGGGAACTAGGAATCTGGAAAGTCTGGATAGGGCGGTGAAGATTGGAGATGTGGGTAAGGCGTGTTGACTTGTTGGCTGTTTCTAAGATGAAGATGCCGGCGAGGAACGAACCGGCATCAGGTTCCAACCGAGGGAGTGAAGATGTGACAACATGTGACATCTGTTCTCTACCCTCGACCGCGATGTGCATCGACTCGAAACCATATTCTCTGACCCAAATCCAGAGAAAGGTGGCGGACTAAGCTTTTGGAAAGATTCTTGCGGTTGAAATACGTGTATCGGTGCGTGTTCATGAAATTTTGTTCTCGTCCTGCTTCACGATGCTCACAGTGCCAGTCGCTCTTTTCAGGCGCTGTACAATGAAAAAAGGGAAAGCCACTCTGAAGACTGATTACGACAATTTTTGCGTCTCTTAGTGGCTCTGCTACTCTTATGCGTTATGACTGGAATGGTGTTCTGGTGCGTGTCCTATCGATCTGTGGTTTTCGTTACCGCTCACCCATTAAGATGCGTGCAGGCTCATGACCAGTAATGCTCACAAGTCGAACTGAAAGAGAGTTTGCTGGCCGCTTCGCATGACTTGGCGCCCAACATTTCTCCAGCTGATACGCCGCTGAACTAACCACCAGGCATGTGCACAAAGGCCCAAAACCATGTAGATTGTGCTTGCTTTATCACCAAGATCTCGACTCATACAACGATCTCCAGACTGTGATGGTGGTGGTGGGTATGCCGGGCTGCAGAGCCAGTTGCTCAGGGGAAGTTCATGGTGTTGAGACAGGCCGATTTGGCGTATCGGTGGTGAGTAGGTCACAACCGAACCTCTGAACATCACTAAAACGACATTCGGGTATCCAGCTATCACAAACATTCGCCCGTTCGAACATCCTAAAGCACTTCAACCACTGCGGACGCACTCTGCAGCGAAGGGATATCGCTCTGCTCATTTTGGCCATTTAGTCGTACACAGAGCATACAGGGCGCCCCGCCCCGCCATGCACCCCTTTTCATTCCTTTTCCGGAGCACGTCGTATCTGGCGGCCAGATTAGACAGCGGTATATCCATTACTATTTTACCGTCCCCCTGTAATTCTCTAACGGCCTCGTTCGTGTTAGGTACCCTCTTCTGTCGAAGAAAAGATTCGACTGAAGGCGTGGTTGGATCACACGTCGCTACTCTTCTGAGAATCGACCGTTCACGGCCACCGCCCTATCTCAACAAGGAGATTGCTCATCGCCGATGCTCGATACTTCTACAAATCCTTCACAACGTGCATCTCGATCTCAGTTCTATCAATGAACTGCTAAGCGGTTTAGCGAGCATTGTTACCGCCGCTTTCCTTGCACCTGCACCTGCTCTAGTCCGACATCTGGTCCTACCACCGGATTCTCTCTCTGACCAACAATACAGAGTTTCCTCTCTGCTTGCTGCCGGGTATCCCTCTTGGCAACCTTCGCGTCGCCTGTGCTAGATGGAGGTTTGCCAGTTCCTCGTCAATTGGTGCTTGTAGGGTTTCTTGCAATCGTTGCCTTCTCCAGCTTTAGCTGATTGAAGAACCTGGGTGTCATGGAGTTGTACCCGGCGAGCTCAATCTTTCGAGAGACGCGATTCCGTCGTGCCTCACTCAAGCCGCTCTATTGGTGGATATGGTGGTCGGGCAGGTATTCGAAGCAGACACCGGGATTGGTCCGTTCCGGTATAGGCTATTTTCAAGGACAGAGCTATACCTGTAGCGTCCTGGTGTTAGCAGCTGGCGGTATGGTGGATGGTACTGGTCATGGCTGGAGGTGCGCGCGAAGCATACTTCATTTTGCTGATGGATCCACTCAAACCTTTGGGTTGATCGCACTTTATGAGCAGGGCTTCTTTGTGGAACACATTCAAGTACATGAAAACGATTCGACCACCCGCACACTACCCTCCTTGCCTTGTCGCGATGGAGGGTGATTCTTTGCACCCAAAGCAATGCTAACCCTAACCCCAACCCAGGATGTATGCTCTGGCTATATGCCCTGTGAGTCGCTCGAATGTTCCTCTCGTCGAATTGGCTGCTCATTTGATTGGAAAACATTGCGATTAGGTATCGATATCAGATGGCCAGAAGGAATTCAAGGCAGATTCATGAGGTCAGGGCTCGGCAGCTTGCTGCTTCGCCAGAACGATGTAGTGTACTTCGTAACCTTCTATCCATGACTAGACCTCCCTTTGGCTTGGAGGAGAGTAGAGAAGAGTTAGGCACGGTGTATACATGTGCGTACTATTACTGTCTTTACTTCCTCCGAATCTTTTGCCTCTGCACCGCAATATATGCACGCCACGTGGGTGAAAGTTATCGCCGGGTCGATGAAGGGCCGAAGAAATTTTGAATTTTTCTGACCACCATCATCAAGATCGGACAAAAAAATTACCTGTCTGCAACCTTCCTTGAGGTATAGTCTTATAGATAGTCACAGCAAGGCACTCCACTGAATAATCTCCTCAACCAGTACAATTCCGACATCACAACGTCCGTTTGGCAATGTACCTCAATCCAGACGGTCGTGGGCGATTTCTCGCAGCTCCCGAGGCGCTAACTCGACTCCGCAAGCTGGGCAAGCCGCCTTCAAATACTCGGGTAGATCTATCGAATCCTTCACCAAAACTCCTCAAAGCCTTCGGGATCTTGGGTTCTCTTACTCTGAGTGGCGAGGTTGTGCTTATAGAAGCAAATTGGACATCTCAAATCAGTCCATGGGTGAAATTCTTCTTCGAAGAAGTCATCTTAGGCGAACCAGATGGAACTTCAACCCCAAAGGGAGTTGAACTTTGGGAAAGCATCGTCAAAGGCGTCGCTGGTTGCATTGCTATAGTTATCGATGTGGACTCCATTGCCCGCGACAATCCGTACATGGAGCCCTGTGTCATTCAGACTTGGTACAAGCTCCTCGACGAACGTCGCGAGGAGTGGACCATGTGGTGCTCGGTGATGACGCAGTTGGCATTGCACAAGGATGGTAAACCCGTACCAGAGCCCCTGCGAGTGCCCACCAAACATAGCGGCAAAATGCGTAGGACTGAGGAGGAATACGGGTTGGTCATGGTTCGTCACATCAATCTGCAAACTCTCGAGATCCCCAAGATGTCAAAAAGAGATATGTGGACGCTGAGGAACTACATATGCATCCTCGCATCTCATGGACACGAACCCGGCGATCCCAACCCCCTCTTTCGACCAACCGTCGTCGAGCACGCGATCCCGTCTCTCGTCAAACTCATCTCCACCGCCATCTTCAAACGAAAGGCCAGGACCGATACCACTGCCAGCGATCTCGAGGATAACGTGCACCCGATGGTGGTTCTGGCGTTGAGGTTGCTTAATGCCGCATTACGAGACCCTGCGTCGGTCATCTTGGCACTCAGTGCTGGCGTCGTGAAGGTCCTACTGAACGCACACCCGTGTTTCTTCTCTTTCGACGATTCCCCCGCCCGCCAGCCTCCAGAGATGAGGTTTGGCGATTGGACTGTTACGTTCTTGAAGCGTATATCGCGTTTGATGGTTCACCCCGAGCCCTTGCGTGCTTTTCTCTCGGCGTCTCGGAGGATTGGTGTGGATGGACCAAAGGGTGACCTTCGGGTCAAGTCTCCGGCGCTGTGGAACCTCTGGAAGAGTATGAAGGGGAAGGCTACCCTTCTTCGAGACATCAGACGTACCATACGCGAGAATGGGATGGTCGTGTGTGGTAACGAAGAACGGGTGAGCAGAAACTAATTCTCCAGAGACTACTATACGCCTCGGCTTATTGTTCTACATCAGTGCCCCCTGATCTTCGCTTTATATTCTCAGGTCCAAGCTATGGGTATGAACCCCCATCAGAGACTCCAAAAACGCCGGCTGCTGTGTTCTCGTTGTAAATGGGTCACATATTGTTCTCATTCGTGCCAGAAAGCGGCTTGGAAGCAGCATCGAAAACTCTGCGGAGATATGGCAGGCAACAGGCGAGGTGAATTTCATATCTTTGGCTTAGCTTTCTTCGGCGTCATATTGACGATTTATTGACTCCAAGCTGGCATGTCGGTGGTCCCATCCCATTCGGACACTATATTTTTCGAAGCGCTTCTGGTGTATTTCGTTGGGCAGCATTCCAACTATATCCGGGGCGAGCTCGAGCGCTATATGTCCAGACTATCCACGTCAAAGCTCTCTCAGGACCGGCAGCTCATTCAGGAGGGCAAGAAGAACCCCATCATTTACGTCGACTTCGACACACCCGCGATTCCAACACCCGAGAAGTGTGTTCAGATCCTCGACGTGACCACCTTATCGACCCGCACCAAACCAACCATCACTCCAGTGTGGTTGAAAGCGTGCTCGGAGACGTGGTATCACCCTGGTATGGATAAGAGTTTGATCATGGCGATTGTGGCGTTTCCGACGAACGAGAACGACATCTGGCCAGTGCAGAGTCTGTTCCGTGCGGGGCGACCTGGACAATCGTACGTTCAGGATCCGGTTCAGAACTCGATCATACAGAACGGGACTTGGACGAGGCTTCAGAATGATCTGGAAGTAAAGACTGGGAGGCAGTAGGGTGTTCTGGTGAGCACGCTGATTACTGGAAGTAGATACAACGCTGTTTGTGGTTACAAAATGAGAGCGATCAGTAAAGGGAACAAAGGGAAGTATAGGTCAGCATGATATAGATCTTGACGCCGCCAATGCCCTCATATCGTTGATTCGTGAAAAGTTGTAGGGGCCGCGCCAGAACAAAAATAGGACTTGTGTAGGAGTAGTATGCCACTGATTATGCTGTGGGGCTTCCAAGTCGTGTTCGTGAAGATACGATGGAGCCTTCGCGCGAGTCCTGCTGTGTAGCGGGTATGGAAGACGTCAAAGCTCAAACGTGCGAATGTTTCGATATCCCAAAGACCATGTGCAGGGGTGTGTTTGCACCAGCGGGGAATACTTCCCTTTCCTCATGTTCGCCTTAGAGGAAGGATGGATGGCAGATAGCGAATGGATCCAGCCGATAAGAACAAGATGCCATGAACATGTCGAGAAAAGTACGTCAAGGAAGGAAGGGATCAACGATGGCGGCGGTGAATAAAAAAAGGCCTCTTGCACTGATCTGAATACTGTGCCAACGGCTACATTTGCATCTGAGAGAGCGTTGTGGACCTGCCATGATCACCTTAGTGCTGTTCTCAATCCTACGCCCCGAACAGCACCTACCAATCCATTACTTTCCAAAGAAAGACCTATCCGGGTGCATTATCATGACTCCGTGAATACCTAATTTAGCTCCATGAACTCCACCGCTGACCTTCGCTTTGGCCCGGGGGGTTTCGGTCAAACTAACATTGGCATCCGCGGGCTGGTGGTCGTAAAGGAGGAGAGAGAGAACGTTCTGGAATTGACGGTGATGACAAATGGAACAGATGTCAAATGCGACGAATGAGTGAACGAAGAGGGGCAGTTTTCAAGAAGGGAAAGGAAGTTCTTCTGGGACGTGATTATCATGGACCACAGCGGACGCGTAGATATTTAGGGCGTAAACGATTGAGACTGGGAACAGAGGGATACTGGCCGGCGGCAAGTCAGACCTCATGATGGAGCCGAACTCCAGAGACTAGAGGACCTTGGATGGTTCCAGCCGTCCGAACTGGATATTTGATTCTCTGGCTCTAACCCGAACCCTTCTCGTCAAAACGGAGGGTCATGCACGTGTAGGCTGCGCAGAGCGATGACAGTTAAAGACACGTATGTCATCCCCGACGACTCTCCCGGCGAATCACAGTCGCCCCAGCACAACCCGGCGCATTGTGGACGACCGAAAGTTCCGAACGAACACTACACACAACAATTGTGCCAGACCAAAAAAAAATGCTAATGGAATTTGCATTTGCTGATGAGGAACAAAGCGGCAAGTTTTCTGATCTGAAGCTCAGATGGAGCGTATATCATTGGTACATCGGGGTGGTGAATGAAGGTAGATGACGCGAGTGGCTACAGGTGACCCGTCAAGGTATTATATCCCAAGTTGATCCCAAGTCGTCAATTTGTGATTCCAATTGAAGTCTGCCATGAACCAGTCTCACTATGGAACTCGAGATATTGGAGGGTTGGAGTCAAAGAATAAGCCAGTTCTGACTACCGTTTGAAAATCTCCCTGAAAGCTGGTAGAAAAAATCGCCGTCCTGCGGGCGTTTATCGACCAACAGAAACAAGAAACAACTAGAGATTGGCCGACTCCGCTACTTAAGTAACTCAGGTAAATATATGTAAACTACAGATATTTTCCCCGCCGGTTCGTCGTGATACTAAGAAAGAAGAGAGCGAACGATAGTTAATAGAGAGTACATAATGAGAGATCATAGCTGAAGAAAATGCGGGACTTTGATAGGTTTCTGTTTGAAGATTCCTCCAACTTCGTCTTCCTTCGAGCGCGTTGACCGTTTATAGTCCCCCCATATACGTCCTGCGAGCCTGATAGCCTCCGTGTGCCAGAGCTGAGCGATCGCTGTGCGTGTTCGCTGGGAGATGCGAGATACAGCACGGGTTAAGTCGGGTAAGGTTCCGAGATAATATCGGGTGCGATGTGTAGGCCAGACGTCTGAGTCCACAAACAGTCGCGACGCCAATTGGATGAGCTCGTCCTGATCGGTTTTACCAAGGGCATAGAGTGGTTTCTGCACCATCGATTCCGTCGAGGAAGTGAGGCGGTTTGTGGTTTGGTTTCGTATGGAGGAGAACTGGGGGCATTCGGCGAAAATATGATGGTCCGTTTCAAGTTCGGTACAGCCGAATGAGCACCACGGTTCCACATCTCCGAGCCTCCGGAATCTGGTGAATTTCGTGTCGAGCTGGGACGATCTGGCGTATAGCTGGACTGTTACGGAGTAGGCTGATAGGGCTCTGGTGTATGGGTATGCAGGCGGGCTGGTGGGGTCGTGGAGGGGGAGCATGAGGGTTTGCGCTGGTCGGAAAGACCGATCATTGGCCTGTTTGGTAGCTAGAATGTTCGATATGTAAGCTGTTGGATCAGATTCTATATAAGAATGACGGGAAGAGAATAAGGTAAAGTTGTCCATATAAAAAGTCGGAATCGGCGCAGGTGGAGGGGGAATGAGGAGGCGATGGGCGGATGATGCAAGCTTGTCGGCGAGGTCGTTTGCTTTCGCTGGAGGTGTTGTGGAGTTTGTATGAGAAGGTATATGGTGTATGGATAGGCGGTCATTGAGGTTATGTTTTTGAAGGAGCGAGGAGATCCATCTATATAGAGAGCGAGTGGGGTTCGAGGAGAAACGGAAGGAAGGGAAAGCTTTGGCATGGGGGATGTTTCGTATGGCGTTAGAGTTATCTGAATAGAGGGATATGTTATTTACGGACTCAGGAGGTATACTAAGAATAGAGGAAAGGATGCCATAGACCTCTGCTGTTTGATTGTTTGCGGAGAGGCCATAGGCGTCGAGGGAAGCAAGTATCATATGAGTATGAGATAGAGAGGAGAATGAGGAGGAACGAGGCTCGGAGAAGGAAGCAGGCGCGGGGATTGTAGAGCCGTCGGAAGCATGAATTTGTGCAAGATCCGGGTCGTCAGGGGGATGTCTTGGTGACGAAGCAGCAATACCCCGTAGAGTATCTTCCGCGAGACGTTGTCGGGCATCCCGCGGTATCGCAAGAAGCCAGAGGTCAGCATATGGGCCATGGCTTCCGTCGTCTGAGACGCCGAACACATGGTTTACCAATGAGCGCAAGTCCGTGTGTTGCACCCATTGCTTGAGGTCCTGAATCCAGGCCGTTGGACCCTCTAGCCCCAACTTGCGAACCCATGACTCTCGAAACGAGAGACGAGGGATGTCGTGAGGAGAAGGGGTCCACCACTTGGATAAGTCAGCCATCTTTGCCTTTCGCATGAGCTGAAGTGCAGGCCGTGGCAGGACAGGACAGGTGGCACGTGGTGTCGAGTTGATGATATGGGTGACACCAATATCGCCCCGCAGGTGGTACGAGAGATCTGTAGGGTGTAATGAGGTATTAGTTTCATGTAGAACGGATTGTGCGAGAGTAAAGGAGAAAGGTAGTGTTTTCCTGTGGCAGAGAAAAGACCTTCCCAGGCCAGTCCCCTCTAGGGGATACCTACAGCCGTTGAGACTGCACGTCCACTCAGCGAGAGTTAACTCAGTCATGTTTCAGAATATGTCAATGTGGTGGTTGACATCACGAAGCAGACCATTGACAGATGCAGCTGCGTTCAGCCCCGAGATCGAGGGAAAGTCAAAACCTAGATGGGTCAGTGGCAGAGAAAGTATGTTTGAGTTGAAGGTAAACGGGAAAGAGAAGTACGTGTGAAGCTTTTGGGCTATCATCCTGTCAAGCCGTTCAGCGTCGTCTGCATGGATGGGCTGGAAGGCAAGTCTTGGTTTGATCTTGGAGATTAACGATGAGGAAACAATCCTGCGCATGGCTGTAATCGGTAGGGAGAGCCTCATAGGCGGGAACTCAAAGTTGTCGACTATGGCCGCCAATTAGTGTTGCCCACGGCTGGCTTGGCTCGGCTTCGGCTCGGCTCAGGACGGCTCGGCTTGGATGCGGCTCAAAAGCCGTTCAGCCCCACATGGCTTGGCTTAAAAGCCGCTCAAGCCAGCTCAGCCACGGCTGAAGCCGACGGATTTTTCCCTCTTGTTCCCTGGTGGTTTAATTGAACCAAATCCATATAAATATGTGTATTTTGTGTGTATTTTATTTAGAGAGCTGAAATGATGAATCTGGGTGTCTAAATGCGTGTGTGAGAGTAGGTCCTAGTTATACATCAGGGTCCAGACTGTGGCTATACAATTACCCGGGTCTGATGTGTTTCCAGCGCGTGGCATGTCAAAGCAAAGAAACCCAAGGAAACCCACCATGCTTGTCTGCGGAGCTTTCACGCACAGTGGGGAGGCAGTCTGCATTGGAAGTCACACAAAGGTATTTGAATTTTCCCTGTATTTCTACCTTTGAAAATTGACTGGCTGAAGCCGGCTTAGCTGGCTTCTGAGCCACTTAAAGCCAAGCCGGACAACTGGCTCCGAATGGAGTCATTTTTGGCAGTGGCTTGGCTTGGCTTGGCTTTGAGCCGGCTCAGCCGCGGCTCCAGCCGAGCCATAGGCAACACTACCGCCAATTTCTCGAACTGTCGCTTCGGGTCATTGATGTTCACCCGAAGGAATTCGATGTGAGACTGGTGAACTTCTATGGCGACTGGAATGCGTCGAGTATGGTCCATGGGGTCTGTACACGGGATTAGCATCGACGACGGTGGGTCTGCGATGTTCCGAATGTAAACCGCGGACTTCTCCCAGTTGGTTTCACCTCCGTATGACCTCTGAAAACAGTCAGAGAGATATGATACTTGTTGCAGGGAGTGGGCTGTTGTAGCCGGTATTCCACTATCGTCCATTGCCTCCAACATGCCTACTTCAATACACAGCCTGTCCGGGGGTGTATGATAGTCCCCTTTGAGCGCAAGCTTGGTCTTGATGGTTAATAAACCGCCAAACGACTTCGCTTCGTCCCTGAGCCAGTGGTTGCACATGCTTGAGGTGATTGTACATTTGAGGGGAGATAAGGGGCCCCCCTGTTTCGTGACGCCTGAGAACACGATGGGTTCTGTGAGGCCATAGAAAGTCTTGATGCAATAGGGGACCTTCTCCTGCGCAGATTTGTCAAAGTCGACAAGGGACTGAGGAAGACCATACGCAGTGACCGCGTCGTAGAAACCTTCCGGTTCGAGTCTGTCAAATCCCTTTTTCTGGTCACGCTTGAGGATGTATAGTGAAGTCCCCGTGTGGTCAGACCAAGCTTCGACTTGAGCAAGAAGAGACGTTAGGTCTCGGCCCTGAACTCCAATCTGTGTTGCAATCTGTTGTTGAGGGAGAATACCCGATTGTTGAAGGTATGGTGTCAGCCGCGATGAGAGCCAGGCGAATGGCATGTTCATGTTGAGCGAGCTGCAACATACACCCCTATAGTTCTGAAGGTCAGTCATGTCTCCTCGTTTGTGAATAGTGGAGAGTGTCAGAGGTTTCACGGAGTCAGGAAAACGAGATGTATGGATCGGGTAGTTCCATAGATCAACGACGAGCTGAAAAACCCTGTCGCTGAGATTCTTAACCATCCACTTTTCCCACCCATCGGGACCAGGGGCTGGACGAGGGTTCCCTTTTCGTATCAGGGCCCGACCCTGTTCGATGGTCATAAGCTGGGGCCACACAAACGGTTCCTGTTGCACCCGATCTCGTATTTGGAGCACTGTTGGGGACAAGAGCCACGGTTTGGGTTGAGCAGGACAAGGGGTTCTGTGGTAAAGAGATGAAAAGTAAGCGTTAGTAGTACTCCATACCGCTTCAGGGCTTGTTAGTATGGTTTTGGGTTCGTCTACAAAGGCTCTCGAGACAGCAGCAGGTGGGCCTGTGAATGAACTATTGTACAAGCGTTTTGGCGAACCACCCATGAGGCAGTTTTTCAGCCGACGCTCCTCTCGATATGCTGTGCGTGCCTCTAGTAGACGCTTCTCCTCTCGATACCGGAGCTTCGCAATTGACGAGCGAGTGCTTCGGTGTAAGGGTCACTTATTTTTCCTCACAAACATACCCTCCGCCATATCCCTAACACCCTTATCACCCTGCCAAATGCCCACACACATCCTATACGTTGGAATCCGCGTTGCATCAACTAACGCTCAACGCACCGCCACTCGGAACTCGGCGCCTAATGGCCCAATTCGTCGATTATAGCTCAACCTCCGCGTCCCATCCATCCCAAATGTCGTCCCAAGTCCTCCTCACCCGTTATCTCTCCAACGTCATCACAATCGAGATACTCCGCGTTCCTCATTCACGACTCATCCCCTGACATCTCTCCATCTTCGCAACGACTCATACCAAGTCCACATCTCATATTCATCCGCGTCCTACTATTCATCCTTTGGAGTTGTCAATCTGCACTTGTGTCCTGGAGACACCATTATTCCGCGTCCAAGAAGTCGTACCATTTGCACAATATCCTTTCCGCGTCCATCCCGGCTATTCTGCACTTGCCCTTTCCGTTGTCCGGGATCCCCCTCCAATCATCTTCTTCGTATTTCACTACTTTCTCTTGGACTACACACGATACAGATGTACCATATGATTCAGTACGATCCCAGTTCGGATCATGACAACGCTCTTTACTAGTATATAAGCTCAGTAGATAGGAATCATGTACCCTAGTTTCCGTCTATTGTCAATCTCGTTCTACAAAGCTTCAAGCTACTTTCTGGTGTGTTTCTAGTCTCAAGTCTCGTACTAACCGTTTGTTTTCGTCGTCTTAGGTCTTTGGTAAAGCCTTTATACGATTGCGACTGTCCGCGTAACCCCAAAGGACAACCTTTATAAAACTCCGCGTTGCTGTCTGGTAGACTCAACCCGGAAAACACACCTTCGATCGGCGATCTCAGGTGTCCGCGTTGCGTGTAGGATCGAATCATACGTGTGGACCAGTCAGAGGCTCTGCTGGTTTCGGGTGTTATTCATTTCTCCGCGTTCTATCTTTCTCATTATCTCTTCCGGCTTGACGTAGAAAAGAGGCCCGTTACATTCGGAGGTAGAGGAGGAGGCCAACAGAGTGTTGTGGTTGCAGTAGGACAGGCAGAGTTTCTGGGGCCAATCCCATGGCTGTGACCGACGATTTCAAGTAGAAACTTGCCCAAGGAGCCTTTGTTAGCAGGTGGTGAATCGTTTCGCGCTTGATTGCTGAGATGAGTTTGTTGAGGCGACGGAACTCGCGGAGGAGGATTTTCATGTGGGGTGACGAAGTTTGACGCTCGGCATACTGGCGAGGAAGGTTGAAGGCTGTGGAGGCTGATTTGTCGAGGACAGTGGTGAGGAAGTTGTAGAGGGTGCCATATTCGTCATCTGTGGTCAGCGTTGTAGACACCACCCCTTCATCATCAACCATCCGCTCAGCATGTTCAGCGAACGTATGGAACCTGCTGTGATCTCCCTTCTTTGGAAACAGAAAGCGAGCGTTGTAGCTTGCTGGCTGTTGATCTGGAAGGTATGCATGGTGGCCCATGCCTCGTGGTGGCTGGAGAATCAGGTTAGCAAGAATCAGGCGGTGGTCAGTCCCGGGTATGAACGTTTTAAGGATAGAGATCGAGCGCATGAGAACCCCTGTTTGGGACGATACACATCTGTCAATGATAGAGCAGCAACGCTCAAGGGAGAAGGCCTGGTATGTATGACCATCCTCCCTTGCATTGTTGTTCCCCTGTAGGGACCAGACGTTGCGACCCATAGAAGCGTTCAGGAATTCACGATAGGCACGACGTGACAGGCCGTCGTGCGCTAGGTGATCCCCCCATTCCATATTGGAAAGTGTTGCATTGAAGTCACCAATTATCGACCAGGAGTGTGAGGCAGTGGTGCAGATCTCGCGGACTGAGCCCCAGAAGGAGCGTAGGGTCTGTAGAGCATCAGCTATACCAGGGTCATAAGGGGCATATAGGCCTATCAGTCTGTGACGGAAACCACGACCATTATCAGTCGGGATGATGACATCTACAGCGACAACTCGACCCGCCAGACTATCATGTACAGGGACCATAGTCCCCTGAAGTGATGTGTTAACACCAATGGCAACGCCCCATTTCACTTGCTTGCGGTTCACCTTGCGCCCGGTAGATTCGAAGACCTTATACCCTTTGATACAAACTTGACTTTGTAAAGTATGAGAGGATTTGGTCTCGCAAACGACCTATGAGTGAGGACGTTGGGAGGTAATCATGCCCAAGAAGGCATTAACCTTAGCCGCATTTCCAATCCCGTTGAGATTGATAGTGATGGTTGAGAAGGGAGAAGCAGATGCATTAACAGAATTCATGAAGGGAAAGAATATACAAGCCAGATAGAGAAAGGAGAGGAAAGGAGAAAAACGGGGCATAGAGGGCTGGGTCTTCGGCAGGCGTTTCATTGGGTCATTACTGCAGCAACGGGCCGTCAGGGTATCCTCAGAAGGGAGGGAAGCATGAAAGCAGACCTTTTGAGCATCCGGCTGATCAGGCGTCACCATATTCCCCACGCGGACCTCATCCTCCATCTGGAGATCCTCCACAGGCTGCACGTTCTGCACTGGAGCTGGAAGGCCAGGTGGTGTAGCCGGCGTAGGGTTCGCGCGAGGTGGAGATGGCGGAGGTGCTATCATAGTCAAGGTAGCGTAGTAGGCCTGTCGAGCTTGCTCCACCGCAACTGCTTGGTCGTCAGCTTGTTTCTCCAGCTTCAGTATTGCAGCTGCGAGAGTCAGCTTCAGTATTGCAGCTGCGAGAGTCAGCTGCAGCTGCTCGTTGGGGCAGATTGCTGCGAGCATCTGTTTCGTTTCAAGCTGGTTGCGAAGGCAGCTGAGCTCCGTCTCCATTGAGGATAGGTTTGCGAATGTGAGTTGGGACTGGTGAAGGGCACCAATCATTTGCCTTGTTCAACGTGCATCTTCCTGTAGGGTGTGGATGGTGTTGTTCTGTCCCCAGATGAGCTTGTTGAAGGTGTTGGCGATATCGAGGCCTTGGGACCGAATGGCGTCTATCTGTTTCTGCATCGAGGAATTATCACTTCTGCGAGAGTCATCGTCCTTGAGGAACCTCGGAGCTGGACATCCACGAACGTTGTAGTAGTATAGCTGGATTGGCTTTGAGAGTTTCATGTTTTCGGGAACACCTTCGATTTGGGGCGTTTCGGCTGCAAGAAGAGTGTTGACCGCATCCCATGAACTCAGCGTTACAATGTAAGTGTCGCCATTGAGGACCATGTCGCTGGACACAACAACGTTACCGTTGCATAGAGTGTTGATCCAACGGTTCATCGCTGCCTCAAAACCCGTCAATCCAGAAGTGCCTGCGATAACAACATCCCACCCACAACGCGGCTCGATGAAACGAGGCGTCTGAATGTGGAAGGGTCATCGGTCAACGTGGATAGGGGACTTGTCTAGCTTCTCGATGTCGGACCGGTTTCTGAGGTCAAGGCCAATATGTGTGCCGACGCTAGATCCGAAACTCTTGTAAGTGTGTAAGACAGGGATTCCTTGGCGTTGGAGCTCCTGTTCAATCAGCGGCTTCACCCTGTCATAGTCAGCATCACCATTGACATTGACAAAGACTCGTCTGGCCCAGTCATATCCGGGACCGGTTTTCCACAAGCCGTGAAACATTCCATGAAGGGAGAGGGCATCGAGGATGTTGACGAGGATGTCAGGGCGAGGTTCATTTGTTTTCAGCCCAACGTAGACGAAGTTGGTGTTTCGGGTGCTCGTGCTTCCACTAGTGATCTGGAGCCTCTCAAGAGTGGGGAGAAACCCTTGATATCCGGCTGCCTTGGCTGCGTCGACAACATTTCCATATTCTCTTTTGAAGTGATTGACTGCTGAGTTGAGCGAAGAGCTGTCGAGGTGTGTGACAATGAGCTCGATGCCAGCAGTTGGCGTTGATGCTGCATTTTCCTCGGCGGCAGGAGGAGATGAGCTGCGAGGGACATTGACACGAGGGGGAGCTGGTGGGGGTAAAGTGTCGAGCTGTGCCATTTTCTTTGCTATAGGGTACGAATTATTGGCGAGTTAGAGTAAAATAGGCTGGTGTAGAGTATGGAGAGATTCAATCGTTAGAGAGACGTTAGAGCATAAAGTAGCGGTAGCGGTAGTGGTAGTGGTACAGAGAGAAAACAGAACCGTGGCCTTCATTAGCGAGTGCGGGCCGCGGCCGTGTGAGACAGCGTAGGGGAGACAAGGTCGTCGTGGATCGAATTGACAGGGTCATTGTTTGTAACGCATGGATGCTCAATTGGACAAACAAATGACGCTATCCTTTCACCACCACCAGCACTGACACTGACAGAATGGGACGATCCCTCTGTGCTGTCGTTCAAATGACCACAAGTGATGATAGGGCTCAATTCTCTTATTTTTCTCGAAGAAGTTGTATCAGCCGTCTTCCGAGAATTCCAGTACTGATCCAGCAGCTGTTTAGGTCTTATGCGCGTCAAGAATGACGAGCAGTCCGAGAAAAAGGAGAAATGAACATCGGTCGACGGTGTTCACACGACATTCAACAATGACACTGCTCACCCACTTCTCACAACGTCTTCATGCCTTGCCAGCCAGTACAGCAAAGTCAGACACATCGTAATATTCCTCGATGTGGATACCCGACGAATGAAAGTGCGATTACACTGGAGGCAGGATGCGTGTGAACGAGCCGTGTGAACAGCCAGTGAACGGCCATTGTCAGGAATGGCACCAAAGGAATGTCATTCCAGCATGTTAAGTACTTAGACATCGAATGAGGTGTGGTTTGAAAAGCAAAGTGATAGAAATCAAAATGAAATGAAACAAAACAAAGTAAATAAGTAAGTCGAGTACACAAAGGATCGTCTCCCTTTGAGATGATCCTTGTTCACTGGCTGTTCACAAGGCTTGTTCACACGCATCCTGCCTCCGGTGTTATGGTGATCATTCTGATACTCAACTGATACCAACTCGTACTTCTGTACGGCTGTGTTTCCCAGACGTTTGCTGTACGGACGTCCAGCGGGCCATCCGAAGACTTTTGCTCCAGCTTTCAATCAGCTGTACAGGAGAGGCAAAGACTTCAACATTGTGCGTAATCATTTGAATCTATGACAATGTTGAGTATGCTCATGGCACTTGTTACGGATGTCGATGATCTCTGAAGACCGTAAGCCGATATCCATGTTACCCCGACTTGTGACTGCCTTTGTCGGGGTACGAAAACCCCCAGTGTCACTCACCAAGCCTCACGAGCGAATACTCTCGTTTTCGAGATCATTGTGAGTTGCTAGTATCGGCATTCTGACAAATGAGGACTAATGTGTCTTTCATTCACAAGGCTGCATGGACCGCGACGGCGACGATCGCAATGTCACAAGAGATACCAAGAAGGTCAACTGGCACACCGATGTGAAGCTGTACGAGCGGGATGTCGAGAGTCGGGAAATGCAAAGCAAAGGTATGCCC
>JANHQD010001404.1:0-11102 GCA_024721195.1 Marasmius sp. AFHP31 | reverse complement strand
CTTTATTTTAACTCCGCTTTAACTTAATACTCACTTACCGTATATACTTTGCACTCTGCAATACTAGATCAATACCTTTTGATCCCCAATCTTTTGCTCTCACCTTAAGTCTCACTTGAATCTCGTAGCCTTCTAACACCCGCAGCCCGTACAATAATCCGGCCATCTGGGTAAGAAAGACTGTTTCTCAGACACCGGAAACTACGTTTGTAATGAAGACCACTCTACCTTTGCGACATCCCTCCACATCCTGGGCAGATAAACCCTTTATCAGGACATTCCCAATTCTGCCTTATCACTCGACCGTCCATCTTCACGACATTCCTCCGATTCTTTATCCCAAAGGAGGTCTATCTCAGTTTGACTTTCCTATGTGTGACAAGCAGCACGATCAGCGATTCAGACACGAGTTCGAGTCAAAAAGACACGTACGGTCGATAATCACGTCCCCAGGCTGTCCATTTGCATCTCCACGAAGAAAGGTCGGTAGAATGATAGCAACGATAAGTTCGCCATCCTCGGTCTTGCTAGTGTAACCACTGAACACCAATGGGCGGTACGGCTTATCAAGGGTGTCTGAGGTCTTCTCTGCCTTCACTCGACCTTTCAAAGGAACTTTGAGAGCGTATACGTTCTCCATATCCAGACGGGAGATTGTAAGTGAGATGATGTCAAGTCGGTACGTGTTGTACAATCTGGAACACGTCGAGATGAGCGCAAACATGTCCGAGATGTGGATAGCCATCTTCGCGATCCGGAGGAATAGTTCTGGTGGAAGTGAGGCGAGAGCTGAAGCTGCGGAGATCTTCCTATTGCTTCTCTTGGCTTTCTTCGACGGACCGAGAGCCTCGCCGACCTCTGTGCTGGGAGCCTTCCTTTTGTTGGCAGTTGCGGGAAGTTTTTTTGGCGGTAGACGGTTTTTTGGCTGTAAACTGCTTTTTGGCCGCAGAAGGCTTTTGGCTAAAGAAGCTTGTTTGGCTGCAGTCTGTGATCGTGTGGCGGGCATTGTGTATGTGATGAGAGGTTGGGCTTGAGTTGATCGTAATTTATAGGGGCACGCGCGATCCTGAGTCAGGGTCGGGGAGGTTGGAGATTCCCACGCCAATACAGAGCCCTCGTCCGCCTATGGTCTCTGGTCCAGTCAAAAGCTTGAATACCATTGTTCACCTATTAAAGACCTTCCGGAGACAGGTTGGATATTGTCCACCTATCCCTGATTGGGCGAGAATGGATCAGAATATTCCCACGCCGACCTACCGTATCGCGTCAGGACACGGCGTCTCATTATTGTTGTTGGGACTGGGAACGTCTGAGCAATAAACAGTAGGTCGTGCCTGCGGCACCTGTCTGGTAGATCTGGTGCGAGCAAACAAGGCTGATAGACAAACAAACGAATGAATGAATGTTGAAACTCGAAATTTGACTACGATAGAATGGTGTAGAGGAGAACGGGCGCCCCGTGTGGACTTCCAGTCGGTCCTGGATCTTTGGCCCCTTCAATCAGTCCCTCGTCGACACATACAACATGTTCAGATACCCAAATTAAAACTGTAAAAACTGAATTAAGATAGAACGAAGTATCTGACCCCCTGAGTCAGAGCACACAAGTCTCGCAGTCCTGCAGTCGAGTACTATGGCCGTCACACTACCCGGTCCCCTTTCACACCAAGTTCAGATTTTGCTTCCTCTATGTGGTCGTCTTGAGAACGGGAGGAAATGTTAACGGTGGTTCGCAACGCGCTAACACCGTGCCCATGCCCTTGTCGAGATGATTGTTCGGCAAAATGCATGGACATCATCTGCTGAACGCTGTCGACAGACTTCCCGTACGCAACACGTACAATGACGAGAGTAGGTGCAAATCCCTAGAAGATAAGAGGAGCTGTGAGCATTCGAGTGATCCTCTCCGGGATACTTGACTTACCGCCATTATAGTCGAGACAGCAGCAAGGTCAACGGGAAGGGTGCCATGGGCGTCTGGATCGATGATGAGGCGTACCATTATCGATGTGATGAGGGAGGTCGGGTATAATACACCTGATTCAACTCTAGATGAGAAAGTGAGTTTCCATATATCATCATGAAGCACGGATACACGTACATGGCCGCAACGATTGCTTTGTACTGCACGCTGTGAATGGACAGTCCTATGCTTCGGCGCGCTTCCCGAGTAATCCACCAAATCTTCCCTGCTGATGTTGAGAAATAATAAAGCTCGATAAGTACTCTCACCAGATCTTCGAATTTTGGATAGGCCCACCGGTCAAAAGAGTCAATAGAGCGTTGAAAACAGCGATAGCGGTGGTGTTCCCATTGTCAATACGCTTGGCGGTGACGTACACCTGCACCATCCTGGGGTCAGTGAGCCCGACGGCCCCCATAATGGGTGTCGTAATAGATAGTCCTGGTGTTATGAATGCTTCGTGAGGGGCTGGAAGGTGTACCAAGAGCGGCGGTGCAAGCTTTTACCATTGAGGATGAACGCCGCGCCACCGACGGTGTACAATAAAATCCTGCTGGATCCCCAGAGAATGTAGCACCGGTGAATCTAGAAGTACAATTTGATCAGGGTCCAGTACGCTCCAGGTACCGAAAACTTACAAGCATCACATCGGCGAATATACTGATAAGGGCAACAAACTGAATCAGTATTGCAGCAACTATGGAGGTTTAGCCGTGATGGACGTACTTCATCAATGTGGCTGAGAAGTTACTGAGGCATCTGCTCAGAATGGTCGTTCAACCACAAATATTACTAGGATAGTCAAGGTGCTTACTCCCAGACAGTTACCCCGACGTCAACCTCCATATACCTTTCAAGAGGTCCGAAGTCTTGTGTCTTTGCGGCTTGAAAATCGATAATGGCCTGTCGTGTACAGCCATATACCTCCGACGCCACGAATATAGTCGCGAGGGCAAATAAGAAAATGGTGCACACCGAGTATAGTCTGGACGAGGAACTCTGGCGACGGCAGAGAACATGCAAACAAAGTCCGAAGACGATCGTGTACATCCCTGTTTGAGTGGTATCTCAACGAATATGCCGCAGGTCCCCAACAAGGCAGCACTTACCATAAACTAGAAACATACACTGACAGATTGGAATGTCATGATAGTTCCTCGGAGTAACACACTGAACTTGAGCGTGACTCACCGAGAGGGTAGCGATTGGCAACACAATGACTTGTTGAACCGTGAGGAAGGGCTCAAAGGCTTCCGCAAGATCATCCGACCTATCCTTGAGCTGACCCATGGCCTGTTTGACAGACAGAGTGAAGTAGTACTTACTGAGGGGCTCGTTGATCTTTTATACCGCGCGAGTTAACTAACGTCAATGGGGCTGAGCAAATCAAGATTTCACGCGCTCCATAAATCGTATTGATACCGCGAATCATGGTGCTATCTTGTTTGAGATTTGATAGAGTTCGACCTCCAATCAGCCAAGGAAATGGTGTTGGATACTGTCAAAATCATCTAGAGGAAAATAGCACCACACCATGACTTCGTCCTATCGGTTTTTGCGCGAATATTGGTGCAGGTATACGCACGAGCTATCGGACCCGTCAATATCTCCTCAATTGAGGAGCCAAGGCACACAGAGAGATTGACGGGTGAAGCATTGCATTCTTCGATCCATGCGCTTCTGGAGCAACTCGTAGTGAGGTAGGGCTGCGGGCAAGAGACACCCCACTCACGAAGGCCGATGGCCAATTTGCCACTCACGACGTGGTTGGCTGGTACAAGTCTAAATGATCAACAGGCACCCAGGCACAGAGAAGGAGTGTAAATGAGAGGGCACAGCAGCAACGAAACGCTCACGAGGTGTAATCAAACCTTGATAAAAGACCTTTGAGCTGAAGGCTCCACAAGCTGGGCAAAGATGGATTGAATATCGCCGATGTGCGTTATCCGGCTGAGCTTCCTGCGTTAGCCGAGGATGGGGATCCCCTGGAGGCACAGCACTCGATATTCTAGCGATGTATCAGCTCGGAGAAGGGGAAAAGCACTCCACGAAACATACCCTGAAGAGTGTACTAGCTTGCTCGGTTCAATTCGACCGATGATCATGTCTTGAGATGGCTTTGCTGAAAGATACATCAGTGGCCGCCCTCCTGACAGGTAGATGACATAACAGAAGCCGCAAATGAGCACCATGACGTGAGTCAGAGATCTTTTTGCTAAGGATCGTGATGAAGAGAACGACTCGGAGAGGTCAGCGACGCTCACAGGAGAGCAACCCGGAACTTACTATTGTTATCATTTAGCAGATCCTCGTGTGACTGAAGAGAGGTCAGGATAGGTTTATTCTCATTAAGATCGACAGAGCAACGTCAGAGTTAGTCGATGATTCTGGAAGTCATAGAGCCTCATGATTACACTATTCCGTCTTTTCTCGATGACGAGTAACAAATAGACCGGCGTCATGAATGTCCCAAGGCTCCAATCTTCCAAAGAAGAAGCCTTCTCAAAGTCACTCAGACCCGACTTCTGAGTGAATGTTAGTACTTGCCTTGAAATCCGAGTGGAGCGCTGCGGAATAGGTGGATTTGTAAAGCCAGAACGGGAGGCCACCTGAGATTGCGCTGCTGTGAGCACATGGATAATGGTGGTCGGAGAAAGGGCCGTAACTCCAGTTAGTCACACGCCAGTACCGTGCCGTTGAGCCCTTACATGGCGCTTGTTCCCAGCTTGTCCTCGACAATTGCGCTACGGCTGACACATCTACTCGGCATATAAGCTTCCCAAGTCCTGCAAAAGCTCTTTAGTTCTTCGACTGAGAGTCAATGAGAGACCGTAATTTAAGAGTCTCCAAGCGCTGTGTGTTCGGTGGCAGAGAACGGTGGTTTTCAACTCCAGGCGAGTTTGTTCTTGAATCGTCCCGGCCATAATTTCTCCTCAGGGTTTACTTACCGAGTAGCAGGATTACTGCGGATCGCAAGGGAGATGATACAACCAACAGAATCACTTGGGCGGTGCTGAAGAGTTTGTCATAAACTCAATTTACGAGCCATACGAGTTGTAGGTCGAGTGTGAGGTGCGAGTAGCCCGGAAACACCCTGGTATGTTCCGAGTCAAACGATTCATGCCTCTGTGCTTTCCGATTCGAAATGGCCACATTCTCGGTTCTCAAAGTCATTGGCCCAAGAGAGACCGCACTCAAAACCGCCTCAAAACACACCACGAATAATGACTCCACCTATTCGGTGAGAACAGCAAAAAAGAAAAGAGACGACTACGACTCGCAAGCTACCGTGCCACACTCCCTTCTCGTTGCTCGTGAGAAATCCGACTGCGGCATGGCCCCAAATGATGGTAACATTGGAGGATGGACTTTAGTACCCGTGATATATCTGTGCATCCCCATTTCTGTCTACATGGATTTTAGTTTTAAGGCCGTGTGTTCATTCATTGAAAAGTCCTGGAGTAGGCCTGAAACAACTTGCGCAGAATACGGGTTGAACCCAACGTGATACAAGATATATTTACATCACCTCTCCCCATTCAAACCATTCGTTGACTTTTGTTCGTTTTGAGTTCAATCCTTTCTCCCTCTGGATGGGCCTCGCGATAGTCGTCATGAGAATGAGAAGGAATATCCATGGTAGTTTGCAACGCGCTCGGGCCCGATCCGGAGGCACTTCGAGATCCACGCCTTGCAAACTGGAGCGAGACGACCTGCTGAACGCTTTCTACAGACTTTCCGTGTGTGACGCGTACAATGATTAGGGTAGGCGCCAGGCCCTAGAGTTCAAGATGCCATATCACTGCGATGATTCCAGCAATAAAGTGCATAATATTGAGATACATACCGACATTAGGGTTGCGACCGGGATAAGATCGACTGGAACTATCCCATTAGCATCCGGATCCACTGTGAGGGGCACAATTATCGAAATAATCAGGAAAACTGAATACAACATGCCCGATTCAAGTCTACAAGAAGTAAAAATTCAGGTGCTGTGTGAGCTTCCATCAAGAATGGGTCGACGTACACGGCAGCGATGATAGCTTTGTATTGTGCACGCACTGGCGGCCCAAAATTTCGTCGTGCCTCGCGGGTGATCCACCATATCCTCCCTCCTAGGCTCTGACAGATCAGCAATCGTTTGCTAGGGAGACTGGATACACTCACCCGTTAGGATCGCTAACAGTCCATTGAACACCGCGATGGCTATCGAGTTCGCTGCTCCGATACGAACTCCAGTAGTGAAAACGTTGGTTGCTGTGGGAGCGGCCAACCCTATGGTGGCCAGAATGAAAACTGCGAAAGATAATCCTAATTTGATGGTTCATGCAACGTCAAAAGGCGAGCCACCGCATCAAACTGTAGGATTGGATATACGTACCGTTCAGCACGAACGCCACGACACCCAAAATGTACAAAACAATCTTCTTCGATCCCCAAACAATGTAGCAACGATAAATCTGAATCAATAAGCCACGGGTTAGAGCTAGGAGACCAGAAATAAGGTCATAACCGCACCATCATTAGATCAGCGATAGAGCTAGTGACAAGAATGGTCAATGCCGATGGTGATATCCGGACTGGTAGACACACTTCATAGCCGTGACAGCGAAGTTGTTGAAAGACCTGGCCGAGAGAGAGAGAGAAAGTCCGTGATATTCAAGAAGGAAAAAGGTTGAAACTCACCCCGAAGCGGCTTTCCCATTATCCTGCCTCACATAATTTACGACCGGTCGATAGTCTTGTGTCTTCGAGGCACGGAAGAAAATCACCGATTGCCGTGTTAAGAGAATCGTGACCGATATGACGTAGAGACTTGCAAGGACGAACAGCATTATCGTGCAAATTAGGTATAGTCCAAACCTAGACCTGCGCCGACGATAGAGGATGTGCATGCACCGACGAAAGATCATTGTGTACATTCCTGGTTGCTCGAGCAGTAAATATCGATACCCATGGGATTGGGGTGCTTCCACGCTCACCATAAACGAGGAACATGGACTAGGGGAGCTCAGAGGTCAGAGAGGGTGTAGAAGTAGGGTCTGTCAAAGTCAACTCACCGAGAGGGTAGAGATTGGAAACACGATCACATTCTGAACTGTGAGGAAGCGCTCTGAAATCACTTCTGGCTCAAGGCCACCTTGAGAGTCCATTCCCGGTCTTTAATGGAATAATAGACAATGAGGATACTTTCTGGACGGAATTTGAGGTCAAAGCGCCTTTTATACTCCATATCACCGACGATGCCCCCACATGATGAGCCGGCTGGAGTTTTCTGCGGGGAGGGAATATGACGTCCAGATTCGGTCTAAACGTTTCAAGGTTGGCGCGTTAGAGCCAGCGATTCTAAGTGTAAACCTACGTATCCGGTTACGTTGAAGAGTAAAGTAGCGCTCTACCCTCTTTGACGACCGATGATTGGGTGCCGAATATGAGAGATCACTGCGGGTTTATCGTTTACCGCTCATCTACGAATCGCATGGAGTCCTATTAACTCCGTCTACAACGCTGGCTCCCCGCGAGTTTGGTCGATCATCAACGCCTGCAGATGGACGAATGAACCTCACCAAGTGTGTTGCGCTATCGTGAGAGAATTACAAAGTGAGATGAGGTGACATGCTTGGTTTACGATACCATGACGTGTATGCCTGCGCTTTGGGTACCTAAAGACGCTGATATCGCACTTTCGAAGTGTGCCAAGAGAAAGCAGGGTGACAGGAATAATGTGAAGGCGTCCACAATCACTATACCTCATATGCTTCTTCGAAACTGTTTGGCATAGCAAGTGGAGTCAGAAGGACCAGCTTTAAATTATGTTTTGTCGGTGCCCGATACACGAAACAATGTGGGATAGTCTTGAGGTTGCTGAGCCAAAACTAGTAGACGCGATCCTCTCGTTCGAACGCCAGTCAAAGTGGAAACTTGGGACGGCTGCCGTCTAGAGGGAAAATCGCATGGGGCGTGAGGACAAGTCATGGCGAAGATCACGGAAATTAGCCTGACATCACGTTGAGAAGATATGTCCCCAGGGTCCCAAACCTTACTATATATAAGGCCGTGCGTATTCGCTGGGAAGCAGAAGAAAATCAGAATATGATGGTGGTGGCAACTTCGTTCTCACTGTCCCTATCGCAGTCGAGCTTGGCGACCTCCTGACCTCAGTCGGTGTTCGTACCCCGTCCTCGATTTGGCCAAGATACGAGGGTGTGATCCCCAAACGGGTAGGTACATTCAACCAGAAATTCCTCGGGAGCGGAGCGATCGTAACTCCACTAGCAATCATGAAGCTGTGAGTATATTTTGGTGCGGGATAAAGTAAGTGCGATGGAGGAACGACGAAGGAAGACGCATGATGCGTGGGTACAGTGGTATACGGAACGGCAGATAGCAGTGAGGAATGGAGAATGGCCCATATCGCTTGGCAAAGATGTTTTAGTCCACAGATACATGCAGAAGAGGGTATCAGCTTGTTTTTTTGAGGTAGGGGCGTCAAGGAGTCTGGCAACAAGAGTGGGACGACAATTGCCAGAACATACGAATACCCTAGTTCATCACTCAGCGTCGCGAAAATGCCGACAGGTACCAGCGTTCGATTTTCCTACATCCTTCTATTTTGCGTTGAGATCCAACCTACCCATCATAGACCTGCGGGGGAGGGGTGTAAATGTGAATCACAATATTCAGCCAGAGGCAGTGTTACGAACCAATGAAACTGCGAAGACCGCGAATACGAGCTGTCTGGCGCATGGCGTGAGAGCAGTCAGGGTTATTTGATTAGACCTTCACGGAGTCGGCGGCCGCACAAAGAGCGCGACCTATACTAGCCTATCGTGGGTTAGCAAAGTGTCGAGGTGGAGGCGCTCAAAGGACATACTGGTGGGAGCTGTCTCAAAGAATTGAATAATCTGACATTACGTGCATCTTCATCGTCAGGCATACAAACGCCGATGGTAAATGTGCACTGGAATCAGAGTGGAGGTGACAAATTCGGTTCCAAGGTGAAACTCGTGCCACTAGACAGGTTCAACATCCCGGCAGAAAAGCAGTATTCTCATCGGTAGGAAGCTCGTCTTTGGTTAGCGGTGAGAAAATGATATATGCTGTCGAAAGTAAACGCACAAGTTCCTCGTTATACCAATCGAAACTAATTCTCTTACAAGAGTCATGAGTGCCTGAAGGGTCGTGAGGTAAAGGTCCAGTAGCTGATGAAAGGAGAAAATCTTCATAGAAGCGAGATAGGTCCCATTCATGAAAGTGTACTGGGGCCGATAGTCTATGGCATTGAGATGGCTCAACGCGTTCAGGTGAGTCAAAGCCAAAAGAAGAGACGCTATTACTCACCAGGCTGAGCATAACGGTCGAGAACTTCCTTCCATTCCTTTCGGCACTACGGTTCGCTCTGAGCTTCACCAGCGAGACCCACTGCTGAAGATCTGATATGAGTCCGCAACGCAGATGAGGTTGAGATCGATGCCAGCAGAGATGGGAAGAACTCATCCAGGGGCAAATCCGACTACCTTCTCCAGATCATGGTCAGAGAGAAAAGCGTAGGGAGCACATGGAGACGATATCTTGAATATCGAATCAGTATTAGAAGATCGATGGCACGCATGAGGAGTCGAAACGTACCGTGCATAGAGGATCACAATGCAAACTTATCTAGCTTTCTATGTGAGCCGGGATGAGCCTCTCGTAGGTAGTAGAACTTGTACGTTCATGAGCCGGAGGGACATGACGGTACGGGGAAAGAGAGGCATTGTTTGGATCATACTCGTGAGACCAAACACCTTGTCGAGTCCGGCCCGACCGCGTCGACGGGATCCGGCAGGCAAAAAAAAATAAATCAGACGAAACAAAGTATGTGAGGCAGCGTCGAACGAACGACGATAGCCAAAGGAGTCTCGTTGTTGATGTCTCTCAGCGCTTTTTGCGAGGTGGTGAACTCAGAGCAGCTCTTATATCCGCGTTCACCTGACAAGCAGCCCTCCCGAGTCCCACAGCACCGCGAGAAACCGACTGTGTTCCAAATACCATCGAATCGAGTGGAAAAGGTGGGTCTCGGAGGTCTCCAATGTCAATGATACGCCTTGTATGCACGAGTCTTGCTTCTTCAATTTGCCCGAAGGAGGTTTACAGGTATAGTCACGTCTGCACTAGAAGCATGGTGTATCTATAAATCTTTTATGTTCATACATGCCATCAACTTGAACTTGACTTGACCCTATCTTCCGAAATCAGATGGTAGTACCTCCCTGTTGAGAACATTTTGTAGCAGGTTCACTTCTCCCTTATCCTGCAGAGAGTGACAGCCCCGAGAGAAAGATATATCGCTGTGGCAAGATGAATCCCGTAATACTGATAGCCATGATTGCAGGGATTTGAGGTTCAGGTTTGAGCTGATGCATACTTCTATTAGGTGTTTTATGAGCTTTTCTTGTCACATTCCGAGGCAGTCTCAACCTGGTTCAAAATGATAACTCCTCTCGTGTTCTATCGGCAACTCGTCTGTTGTAAGGCTCTCAAGCAGGTCTTGGATGCGCCGCGCTGAGAGTGGGAATTCCTTCGATTTAAGTTCAGTCAGGGTACAACGGGTTGGAGCTCAGCATTTCTGGTATGCCAATGCCGTTGTGTTTGATTGATTACTTTCTGACTATGGATCAATGCCCGGTGAGCCCGCTAGACGGGTCTGTGAGTGTTATCGTGATGCATGAATAACCACTCCTGGAATGTCGGTCTTCAATTTCGTCCATCCCAATAATATGAGTCGGGTTTTATATTCATCTGCCTCCGCATGCTGTATCTTTTCCCTGGTGGTGCAATCACGACCCTACTTCGGCTTTGGCTTCGGAAGGATTAAAATCCATGGACGGACGGACGAACCTTGTTCGTTCCTGCGTTTCAAGGGAAGGTCCCTGAATTGGGAACCAGGGAAGCTGTTCCGCTAGACTAGTGGCTCCCGAGTATTGCGGAACGTCTCCTGTGTGTAACCTTTAGACACTCAGGAACCGTGCCTGCGGTGTCCAAGCTGAATTAATTCGGTACTACTCGGGTTCCCGACGCACTTGGTGTACACCCCTCTCCGATCAAATGTTTCGTCCGCGACTCCGCACCTCAGAAAGGGCCAGGGGAATTTCTA
>JANHQD010001403.1:0-22405 GCA_024721195.1 Marasmius sp. AFHP31 | reverse complement strand
GCGGCTTCTCACCCATCATAGCCTACGCCTCCGGACACCACACCCAATTCCTTAAGCGCCTCGGCGCGACACACATCATTGACCGTAAATCAACTGCTATCCAAGATCTTCCCACCGAAGTCAAGAAAATCACAGACGCACCAGTCAAAGTTGTCTACGATGCTGTCAGTCAGGTCGATACCCAAGAAGCGGGATACAATACCCTCAGCACTGCGGAAGGTGGTGGCGACTTGGTTATACTTTTGGCTACGCAGGTCAAGAACGTTGTAGAGGGCAAGAGGGTACGCCACATATTTGGTAGTGTACAGCCCGCACAGAATCGGCCTTTTGGTCGGGCGCTTTTTAAGAACCTTACTCAGTTTTTGGAGGATGGGACCATTGTGGTACGTTTGAATTTTTGCCGTCTCCTGGATGTGTCTTTTCTGATATTTTTTTCAAGCCTAATGCTGTGGAAGAGATTCCCGACGGGTTAGCCGGTATACCTGATGGTCTGGAACGCCTCAAGAAGGGTCAAGTCAGCGCTACGAAGCTAATTGCTCTTCCCCATGAGACCAAGTAATGATGAGAAGCCTGGAAGATCCGTTCAAAGCGAAGAATTCACTGTATAGTTGTAGTTTGCAAGGATCATTCAGCCACTTCGGCTTCTCGTCGGCAGTGCTAATACATCTCGGCAAATTCCGGTGCGATACGGTCGATCCGCGCTCTCCTTCTCTTTGACCACAGATCACCAGTCACCACCGTGTGAATCACCTACGCATCATGGCAAAATGAAGTTCTTTCGTTTTGATTACTGCTTTCCATCGTTTCTCTTACCCGTTTTCCCTCTCGTCCCTGTCTGTCTTTGGAATCCGGCACTATGCAATCCTCTCGTCTCTAGCTGCAACAGAATGTCACAAGTGTGAAGATTGGCCGCTTCTAGGCCTTGAACCGCGCTGATATTTCGTTTGGAGTGGATGGGAAGTTCTCGATCCGTGAGAATGATAAGAGCGCCGCGCCATTGTGATTTCGGAGGAAGGAACTGGATCCATCAGGTTCGTACGAGAGTACGAAATTCTACTTCCATGACTATAATAACTCAAAGCTGTATCTAATTGAATCTTCGTCTGACACTTTCAATGAATCCAGTACACTGCATCAAGGCTCAAGCGCTCAGCGCTCATAATCAGGGAATGAGAGATACACAGGCCCCTGATTGAAATGGCTGAGCGCTGAACGCACCGGGACGAGCAACACGCACCCGACGATAATCAATCTTTAGTCAACATTTCCGGGTTTCGAATGGATATTAAAAGAGCAGAGTCTTCATTCGCAAGGGAACAGGCTAACAGCTATCCTTACCCCACATCTCAATCAAATGCCCTCTCAGAAAGCTTTATTTCTTACTGAAGAGCGTGGTTCGTTCGCCGTCAACACTCGAGACATCCCAACCCCCGGAACTGGCGAAATCCTCGTTGAAATCAAGGCTGCCGCGCTAAACCCCGCAGACTGGAAGATTCAGAAACTCGAGAGTTGGCTCCAGAATTACCCCGCTGTTTTGGGTACGGACATCGCTGGTGATGTGGTGAAACTTGGAGAAGGTGCAGAGGGGGTCCAAGTGGGTGACAGAGTGTGCGTCCTTATGGTATTTCCCAACCTCTTCCTGCATTCATGTCGTTCCTAGTGTCTTCCAAGGATTTTTTACGAACGATCATGCAGGATTTCAACAATTTACCAAAGTTCCTTCTGAGATTGTTGCCAAGGTAGGCCTATTGCGTTCGATGGGTAGCAGACTCTGATGATTGGCTTGTAGATCCCAGAATCTATCTCGTATTCTCAAGCAGCATCAGTTCCCCTTGGGTTGGCCACCGCTGCCATTGGATTGTATTGGACTAGCGGAGGAGCAGGGTTAAACCCGAACCTTGATAAGAACGTTCGGTTCTCTGGCCAGCCGGCTGTCGTCGTAGGCGGTGCTTCATCTGTCGGGCAATATGGTTCGTCACCAGATACGACATGGAGACCGGGATGAGCTTCTGATTGCACACTTTATTATATAGCTATCCAGATGCTCAAGTTCGGCGGATTCTCCCCCATTATAACATACGCCTCTGGCCACCACACCGAGTTCTTGAAAGACTTGGGCGCGACGCACGTCATCGACCGCAAATCAGTTGCTATTCGGGACCTCCCGACGGAGGTCAAGAAGATCACAAATGTGCCGGTCAAGACCGTATACGACGCTATCAGTCTACCAGACACTCAAGAAGCGAGCTACGACACTCTCGCAGAGGACGGCGTCCTGATCGTAGTCTTGGATCCACAGATCAAGAAAACCGTGGAGAACAAGAAGGTTCACTATATTGTCGGCAATGTTCAACTCGAGTTCAATCGTCCTTTCGGTCGATCTCTTTACAAACATCTCACCCAGTTCCTGCAGGATGGCACCGTTGTGGTATGTCCCCTTTTGCTGCACGTCAGACTCAATTTCTTTCTTAAGTATCTTTTCACATAAAGCCTAATCGTGTCGAAGAGCTCCAGAACGGGTTGGCTGGAATACCCGATGGGCTGAAGCGACTTGAGAATGACCAAGTCAGCGGCCTGAAGCTCATCGCCCTTCCTCATGAAACCGCGTGACAGTTTCTGCTACACATTATCGAGGACTCTCATTTGATAGCTGCTTCTTATCTGTAACCGTACGTATTCAATGTACGGGCCCCCATCATACCACGACAGGCAGACCAGGTTTACATGACCGTAATTCTGAATGTCAAAGGTGATATAATGATAAATTCGGAAGGATGAACTGCGCACCAAGTCTCGATCTACGACGGGAATAGCCCTTGGTACCGGTAAGTACATAGGTAGCCACCTCTCGGCAAGGTCCGTTATACTACTAAGCGCTTCGTAAGCGCCGCACTCTTGCACTGACTCCCTCACTTATTGCCCCCATCTACAAATCCTCCCCTTCGCTGGTTATGTGGACTGCGAAAGTGTTTGCAACTACACTTCTCAAATGATCGCTCTATCAATGCCTCCCGCACTGCAGCCTCGTAAAGCCACCGCTGATCGATTTTCAAGTTGTCTGTTGGTACCTGCCTTAACTTTCACTTTCCAGTTGTACTCTCTGAGTCACTCTTGCATGTCAGCTCTCCTCTCAATCATCAAGGTGGTGTGGCCCAGTTAGATTCCTATCCAGGTGGATGAAGAACCACGACTATGTTGTAGATCGGTTGCTTTCAGGCTTCGGATTGGGCTACCTTTCCTGTTGGTGTAGGATCATAGGTAGTAGATGGGAACTTTCTCGCTCGATAGCGCCAGTCAGCTGCAGCATCCTTCAGCTTCTTAGTCAACTTCTTCCCAGTTGTTTAGCCTATGAATGGGGTCACCAGCACATCATGATGGGCTTCGGAATGACATATAAAGCACGACTTTCACCATCGCGAGGTCAGCCACTTCCCCCCTCACAAACCTCATCTCTCAATGGAAATGTCCTCTCAGAAGGCTTTGTTCCTTACCGAAGCGCACGGCCCGTTCGCCGTCGATACTCGAGATATTCAAATTCCCGGAGTTGGCGAGATCCTCGTCGAAATCAAGGCTGCCGCGCTGAACCCCGTAGACTGGAAGATACAGAAAACCGGGAGCTGGGTTCAGAACTACCCTGCCGTTGTGGGCACGGATATTGCTGGGGACGTCGCGGTACTCGGGGAAGGTGTAGAGGGCTTCAATGTGGGTGAGAGAGTGTGCGTATCATGGCATCTCTTTCAGTTTAACGGTGTATTCATGTTGCTCCTAGTGTTTTTCAAGGATTCTTTACGAACGACTATGCAGGATTCCAACAATTTACCAAAGTACCCGCTGAGATTGTTGCCAAAGTAGGTTTCAACTCGGAGTTGGATGGGTAGCCTACTCTGACAGTCAGCTTGCAGATTCCTGGATCTATCTCGTATTCTCAGGCAGCATCAGTCCCGCTTGGATTGGCCACTGCCGCCATTGGATTGTACTGGACTAGTAGGGGAATAGGATTGAACCCGAACCTTGACAGAAACGTTCAGTTCTCGGGCCAGCCAGCTATCGTCGTAGGCGGTGCCTCGTCTGTCGGGCAATACGGTTCGTCATCAGATACGAGGTGAAACGGTTTGATCGGTTTGTTAATGTTATCCTTTTGCTTCACAGCTATCCAGATGCTCAAGTTCGGTGGATTCTCCTCCATCATCACATACGCCTCTGGCCACCACACCGAGTTCTTGAAAAGCTTGGGTGCGACGCACATCATCGATCGTAAATCAGTCGCTATTCAAGATCTCCCGACTGAGATAAAGAAGATCACGACCGTCCCGGTCAAGACTGTATACGACGCTATCAGTCTACCAGACACTCAAGAAGCGAGCTACAACACCCTCACAGAGGGAGGCAACCTGGTCATAGTCCTGAATTCGCAGATCAAGAATCCCGTGGAGACCAAGAGGGTTCATCACGTATTCGGCAATGTTCAACCCGAGCCCAACCGTCCTTTCGGCCGGACGCTTTACAGGCACCTCACCCAGTTCTTGCAGGATGGCACCGTTGTGGCAAGTTCCTTTTACTGTATTGCTGTAACGCTGTTTCACACTTTTCTTCAACCTTCTCTTTTTATACAGCCCAACCGTGTCGAAGAGCTTCCGAATGGATTGGCTGGAATACCTGATGGGCTGAAGCGGCTCGAGAATGACCAAGTAAGCGGCTTGAAGCTCATCGCCCTTCCTCATGAAACCGCGTGATGATTTGTTTCTACATACTATCGAGGGCTTTCGTCTGACCGCCGTCTCTCCTTTATCTTTGTACGTGCCACTAGCCACTCGTCCAATGTATCCTACATTATTCCACACTGTCTCGTCCGAAGGTGGCATGACGGATAACTTTGCTGCGGGCTCGATCTCCATATTATCCTTCAGTATGAAGTTATTTTTGAGACCGGCAGCCATTAACACTCGGTCAAACGACGAAAGCGCTAGCAGAGATGTTTGATCTCCGGACTATACGGCAGGTAGCCACCCCTCGGCAACCTCCGAAATCCTAAGCGCTTGGTAAGCACCGCACTATCCGTTCTTTCATGCAGGACGACGAGTCCTCGACGATTCCCCAGCCGTATGGGTTGCAAAAGCCTTGACTCGCAACCACGCTCCCTGAATAACTATCCTGTCGATCTCACTCACACTGCAGCACAAAGCCATTGTCTATCAACATTTGTCGATTTACGTTGGATTTATCTCATTGTTTCACCCTTTCCAGTCGCGCCCTCGGAGTCGCTCCTACTACATGCCAGCTTCTCCTCAATCATCATGCAAGCTGGCTCGGTATCAAGTTTGGATATCCTCTGCTTACAGGCCTTGGGTCGCATTGACAACGGCCATTCCTCTTGGAGTAGGATATGGAAATTTTTTGAATGTGGACAATATCCAGAGGGAGATTTTGTAATGGTGAAAACGGTCTTGAGGCTAGGTTCATCAGGTACAAAGCGTAGATCCTGGCACGAACCGTCACTTAACATTGCTCATGACTGAAAGGTCACCATAGCTCGGTCACTCCTGGACAGTCTCGTAGCTTGCAACTGCTCCAGAATTATCAAGGAAAGCTCGGGGAGACTAAAACGATGGAAATGAAGGCTCACCATTCAGTACGGCTGACTAACTACGTGCGTTCGGCGACAATGTTCAACGAGATTGCGCAATACCAGTCAGCTGGAGCGTCCTCCATCATCTTAGTCAACATTTCCCGGTTGCAGTTGGAAATGGGTCACCAGATGAGTCTCGGGATGACACATAAAGCACGGTTTTCACTAGCATGGGACTGACCACTTTCCCCCCTCGTAGACTTCATCTTTCGGTTGAAATGTCATCTCAAAAAGCTTTGTTCGTTACCGAGAAGCAGGGCCCGTTCGCCGTCGACACACGAGACATTCAAGCCCCCGGAGTTGGGGAAATTCTCGTTGAAGTCAAGGCTGCCGCATTGAACCCCGTGGACTGGAAGATCCAGAAATACGGAATTTTCCTCCAGAAATACCCTGCTATTGTTGGTACAGATATTGCTGGGGACGTTGTGAAACTTGGGGAAGGTGTAGAGGGTTTCAATGTGGGTGACAGAGTGTACGTATCGTGACATTTCTTTCAGTTTATCGGTGAATTCATGTCGTTCCCAGTCTTTTCCAAGGATTCTTTACGAACGACTATGCGGGATTCCAACAGTTTGCCAAGGTAGCTGCCGAGATTGTTGCCAAGGTAAGCCTTTTGATGTCTTACAGGCAACCCAAATGGCAACGGTCGCCCTGTAGATTCCTGAAGCTATCTCGTATTCTCAAGCAGCATCAGTTCCTCTTGCGTTGGCTACGGCCGCCATTGGACTGTACTGGACTGAAAAGGGAGCAGGATTGAACCCGACCCTTGACAAGAGAATTCAGTTCCCCGGCCAGCCTGCTGTCGTCGTAGGCGGATCTTCGTCTGTCGGGCAATACGGTTCGCCACAGGATATGAGATTGATCTAGGCACGAGTTGTTAACGGCGTGCTTTCACTTTACAGTCATTCAGATGCTCAAGTTTGGCGGGTTCTCCCCCATCATAGCTTACGCCTCCGGCCGCCACACCGACTTCTTGAAAAGCTTGGGTGCGACGCACGTTGTAGACCGACAATCAGTTGCTATTCAGGATCTCCCGACTGAGGTCAAGAGGATCACAAAGGTCCCAGTCAAGACTGTATACGACGCTATCAGTCTACCAGATACTCAAAGCGCGAGCTATGATACTCTCGCAGAGGGCGGCAACCTGGTCATAGTCCTGGATTCACAGATCAAGAATCCCGTAGAGAGCAAGAAGGTTCATCACGTATTCGGCAGTGTACAGCCTGAGCCCAACCGTCCATTCGGTCGGACGCTTTACAAGCAACTCACCCAGTTCTTGCAGGATGGCACTGTTAAGGTACATCTCTTTGTGTGTATTCCAGATTCAGATTCATTCTCAACTTTCCTTTCTTATGAAGCCCAATCGTGTCGAGCAGCTTCCAAACGGACTGGCTGGAATACCCGATGGGCTGAAGCGACTCGAGAACGATGAAGTCAGCGGACTGAAGCTCATCGCCCTTCCCCATGAAACTCCACGATGATCTTCTCTGGTACCATTGAGTAGACGACTCTCATTAGATATCTACCTTATTATGTATTCATATGGTCTGTTAGCCTGGTCTGTACAAAACATCCTCCATTTTGAGCCCGTAGTACTATGGTAGCGGGCAGTGCCGTGGGCGCTTGATCTCCATATTCTGCTTGGTACAAGTTATCCCCAGGTTATTCCCGAGATCAGCCACCTAAAGCGCTCCGCAAACGGGCAGACGAGTTAAATCCATCATGTGCATTCTTCATTCTCTGGGCAAGTATATCATACATCACAATTTGCGGATTGAAGGGAAAGGGACCATAAATGAATATCCAAAACTCAACACTCGGTTTTCACGCCTTCGCCTGCCTTTTCCTGAACATAACCATCGTCTTCGAGTTCGTTTGGATCCTTCCAGCAAATTCCTCCGTCTTCGGTGCAGCATCGGACCCATCGAGCTTCAGATCGTAATACAACAACGCATGGGACACGAGGGCCTTGATCTCGTTAACTGCGAAGAATCGTCCGGGACTATCAATCGATTTCGGAGAGTCAGATAGATACTGTAAAGGCTGAGAAGCAAGGAACAAGAGCCCACCAGGCGTGTTTACCAGCCCCGAACGCTACGTAGTTCGTCTCGGGAGTGACCATCTGGTGCTTGAGACTCTCCCCCTCCTGCTCGCGTTTCTTGTAGGAGCGATAGCCGTCGAACTCAGATGGGTTAGAGTATTGGTCCTACGTCAGTGTTGGCGTCAGTAGTTAGGCTAGATGTGAGTGAGGCACATACCTTGTCGAAATGCAACGCGGAAGGTGATGTTGACAACATCATCCCCGCAGGTATCACAGTCCCGTTCGAAAACACAAAATCTTTGAGAGCGAGACGTCTGACACTGGCTAAGATTCACGTCGGTATAAGAAGACGAAAGGTAGAAAGAGGTTGAGAACTCGGGACCCGAGGAAACTTCGAGCTTGGAATACGCACTCGCACCAGAACTTGAAACTCTTTGCGACTCCTTCAGGAAGCTATCAAGCATGCGCATCTTCCCCATTGCGGCCTTCGACCATCCATCCTTCTCGATGCAAGACTCAATTTCTTTACGGAGGGGTTCGACGTACTCGGGATATGAGGCGAGGTTAATCAAAGCGTGGGTAAAGGCCTTGGGAGGTGTATCAGACTCTCAAGCTGCTTTCCCATTGTCGTCTTAGTAAATCTCGTACCTGACTCTGTAAGCCACGAATGAGAATCAATGAACGAATCAGTCAAAAGAGACAAACTGAACTCACAGTCGTGTGAATCGCCGCTACATTCAGAGACAACAACCTCGACGCCAGATCTTCGGGGGTGAGCCACTTGTCCGAATCTTTGGGGGCTGCTTGAATCAACCATGTCAGCATGTCATCTCCGAGCTACCAGACTGAGGTTAGGAGATGGTCGGTCTGTGCGGGAGAACACGCACGTCTTCTTCTCCAGCCTTGAATTTCTGTACCCGTTCTCGAATGGTCGGTTCTAGATGCTTGAGGCCAACCTTCAGGCTACGTTTGTATGGACTGGTATACCATGCGACGAGACTGAGTGGCAGAAAGCAACAGATAATCGTTGCACCTCATCAGAAGTGAATATAGTACCGGAAAGAAGGTACATACGGTTGCAAAAACCTCGGGAAAAGGCTAGTTTTACCAGATGCCATGAAAAAGTCGATTGTGTAGCGGATGTTGAGCGCCTGGATGGTAAGACTGGTTAGATTTTGTGGACCCGGTGAGCATGAAATAATTGGCGCCTACTTTCCATTCCTCATTTCGACCTGAGGTAATGACGCGTTCAGGTTAGTTCTATAAGTGGTGAGAAATAGGTTACAAATTGCTCACAAAGCGGTAAGCCGACGAACAACCGATTGCTAGTTCGGCAGACGATATTCAGAGTCTTCAAGAGCGTGGGTACCTTGACCCAGTCTGTTCGTTCGGTATTAACATACGGTAAGCTTCATGAATAGCCACCTTGACTCGGCTCAACAAAACGCACCGTCAGTCAGAGGAATCTCGTCATTGAATGCCTGCGATAACTCATCATAGACCTCCCCAAACATGCTTGCCAGGTGCCTAGTAAGAGCTCCCTGGATAACCTCGATATGGAATGGGTTCTCGTTGAGGGATGGTCCGAATATATAGTCAGTGTGGAGGGTCTGCCCCACAGATCAATATGGAATACGGCGAAGGGTGGAAGTTGTCGGCGTACCTCCCTGAAAGCGTCACGGAGAGAGAGGGCATCGTCTCCCGCCTTTCGAAGATCCTCCATCATATCCTTTCCGGTGACGACGACAAGATACCGGTCCAGCATGGGAACTTTGAAGGCTTGATTCGGGTACTACGCAACGTCAATGTCGATTCTCCGCAGAATATTGAGGTGCAGCCGAGGAGATCGCTCTCACCTTGTTATACCCTTCCTGAACAACCCTCGTTCCATGCTTCATGAACTCCCAGCCTGAGACATACGAGGAAAAGAACCCATCTTTACCGTATGTCGGGATTGCGGACAGCTATCAAAGCAACCGCTTGAAAGTCAGCAGTGAGCTCATAATGAACGTGAAGAAGTCACAACGCACCTTAGCTCGATAATCCACATACTTCTTCAGCTCCGTCAAAGCCAACCCACCCAGCACAACTCCCAAAGAGACGAGCGCCACGAAATTCAAGTCCAGCATGTCTCTTATGACGATGGGAAGAAAGGCGGCTGGTTTTCGTTGGTGGGACCGTTTGTCGAGACACCTTCAATTATAACCCCCGACCTATTGATGTGTATCATGTTACTTACTATTGTTAGGGACGGCAAAACTATCCTGACTCGGCGGATTGTGTCTGAGGCCTCGGGTTTGAATTCGGCGATTGTACCCGTTGGAGTGTTTCGGGGCTGTCTCGATCAGAAAAGGGAAGTAAATAGGGAGCGTGAGCAGAAAGAAGTCCAAAATCAAGAGAAACGAGGGGTCTGCTGGGCCGGATTGGCCAATTTGTGTTCTGTCAGCGGAAGAGCAATCCCGGTTCCGCTTCGAAGTTTGCCCCCATCCGTCCGAGACGTACCTTTCCTCCTTAAAGAGCGGCTTGGTGCTCCATGACGAAGGCAACCTTGGTGGCGCGCCTAAATACTGAACCAAGCCTTGGGACCAGCTACGACATTAATCTTGATGAATTTTCAAGCACCTCGATAAACATGATATCTCTCTGTAAGAAAAGCAACTCAAGGCAAGCTCATAGGCCAAAGAAGGATCGGAATCAGGGCACAGAAGCAGAAACTTGAAAAGCAGACAAATTGAAACCATCGCAGCTCCCCAACTTGAAAGATCACATGGCAATGACTCGTGACTGACGCGACATCGAGATTCGACACGTTCATTGTTCAGCGCGTAGAACTCAGTAGCAGTCGAGGCCAGGAAAAACAGCTGCGGCTGCGACGGTTATTGCTGATGTGGTTCCGATGGACGAGTGTGCGGCAACGCAGAAGGCAAAATAAATCAGCGACCGTATCATCTGACAAGGGGCCTGTTATCTAATCTAGGAAAACAACCGCATACACCGACCGACTGCAGTTTCGAACCATCACAGGACCCCGGAAAGCCCACCAGGGGGTCTTTCGCCGAGTCGGACAAATTTTCGAAAAAAATCGCAAATTCCCGTTCAGAAGTCGGACAAATATGGTCCTCTGGTGGCCTGTGCCCAGTGAATAAGGTCGGACAAAAACAGCCCATGGGGCCAGATAGGAGCCCATATAGTCACTAACAAAATGCAAAAATGTCACTTCCCCTTGGCGTAGTGGTAACGCCGATTGTGGGCGTTGGTGTCGCTACGGTGTTTTTTGGGCCGCTAGTACTCAGTCTCAGCGTTCGAACCAGCCTAGTACGCGCGTGCCCGAAACTTTGAAATTCATATAATATCCCTTCTTTTTGCTCAATCTCTCAACTGATGGTCGAGGGCATCGTTCTCGATTCTTCACAGCCGTTTCATACTTCCAAATAGATCGGTCGCGGTGCAGAGTGGTCTGATGACCTCCCTCCCTGACTATGGCATTGTCTGGGTTGAGAAACACGTCTATTAAAGTCCTTGGGACTCCTAGCGCCGCAGGCGGGAAAATCTTTGGGAAAGCCGGGGGCCGTTTGAGAGTCGGACAATTTGGTCCCATATTCCGCACCCAGATGTCGGACAAAAAGGCCTACCGGAGCGAAAGACCCCCTGGTGGGCTTTCCGGGGTCCTACCATCACCTTGTCCGCAATATGTTCTTTCAATGCTTCTCAAAACCCTGATATTGAAAATCACTCATTTCAACTCTAATTGGCTGCTAACCTCACCGATGTTCAACGCTTCTTCCAAGTTGCCGGCGTCGAGAGTCACGACAGGTTACATGATACGTCTAATGACAACTATGATGACGGAGTACAGAGCCTTTGCATAGCCGTCAAAATATTTGGCAGGAACCAACAACCGCTGGAGTCGACGGATGGCGCATGGGGCCCATCATAACGAGTATTAGAGGTGTATTGCGCATAATTGCGGTCTCAGCGATGACGCTGACAGGATGGAATTTGGAAAGGAGCGGGGAAAGGTCGCGGATACGCTGCATCCACGGTCATTTTTAATCTCTCATGAGAACTTTGTTCTCGAAGAGTAGATGTTCTATTCCGTGACCACGCTACTCAGATCGTTACCCAACCCCATATGCTTTCGTTCAAGATATCTGTCCTCCAGCGACAGGATGACTAGGCGGCTGTGCATGGAGGCGCCTTTGGCTACTCTTCATTGGCTCATGTATTTTGCATTCGGTTAGAGCCATGATGGTATGGTGGGCGGTCATGGGTCATGGGAGGTGCTCTGTTGAATAACCGGCGCATTCTAATAGCCATCAGTTGCCATTTTTGTGGCGCCCTTAATCTGTCGAGAGTATATGAGTCGAAAGGCGATTCTTAGGGCCAGACAGGAAACTTCCATGCCTCTCGAAGTATCGAACGTCCACGGAGAGGACTACATCTGGCTGTGAGTTGCATACTGCTTTCCAAACTTTCACTTGCCGTTATTGATCGACTTAAAACCCTCGAGATAGGACTCTCCCGCGTCTCCTCGCGTTTGCTTTCAACTGGGGGCTACTGGGAGCACTCACCGTCCAGATCTATACCTACCATATCTCCTTCCGGGATCCACTCTTGTTCAGGGTGCTCGGTGAGTAAATGTTCTAAAGGTTCCTCGTTTGAAGCTGAAAGTTTGCAGTACACGGCCTTTATTTGCTAGATATCGCTCAGACGTGTTCTGCGACATACGATGCGGCACAATGGTTTGGACACGAATGGGGGAACCCAGACGCCCTCGAGAACCTGTACTCTACGTACCTCAACGTGCCTTTGCTTACCAGTATCATAGGCACCGCTGTCCAAGTGGGCTTTCCTCATTTCTGCCTTCCTGAGACCGAATCAGACCTTTTCAAAAGATATTCTTCGGTTGGAGGATCTGGTGCTTCTCCAAGTCCAGGATTCTCTATGGTTTCATCATCTCGTTGGCGTTCGTTCAGCTGGTTGGCGCTGTAGTGACCTCGTACTATGTTTGTTTCATTCTATCTCTCTCTCACCCCAATCACTGGCATGCTAACCCTACCAGAGTAGCTCGTCAAGTTTCCTCGAGAGGGGCACCCTGTTGCTGTGCTTCCCATATCGGTCGGCGTAAGACTTGGTACCTCCGCCGCGGTCGACATTGTGGTTGCAGCGTGTATGACTTACTATGTGAGTTTCCTTTGTTTCCAAGCCTGTCAATCTCCTGACATTCTACGCATTGGACAGTTGCTACGGGGTCGCAATGAATTCTCTATGAACACAAATGCTATCATCACCAAACGTGCGTTCATCATTCTTCTCCGATGCATCTCTCTTCCCGCGAATTCTAAGTTGCCTACTATTCAGTTGTACGACTGACAGTTGAGACCGGGACGATAACTGCAGCGGCGGCTATACTCGACCTTGTATTCTTCTTGTCCCTCCATCGTAACGCCTTGCACCAGTTGTCGGGTGTAACACTCTCTAAGCTTTACACCAACTCTCTCCTCATGTTATTCAACAACCGGATACACATTCGGGGCGGAGCACCAGTGGAGGAACGGTCGTGGGTTCCGAGCAGTGGGTCGACGAGTAACTCTGCAAGACCGAGGTGGCCTTTCGGAACTAGGTCAACGCCGACGGAGTCTATTTCTCTTGAGCTCCAAGCAGGTATGTTTTGACTACTGCAGGCTACACAGAGACTCGGACGTTAGTACTGACGATGTCTATCTGGTATCAAGTCTCGGGAAAGACACAAGCGAGTGCGGCGACGGACAGTTTTGCGTCACGCGTGAGTGGAATCTGCCGACAACTGCAACTCTCTAATTCACCTCCTTTTTCTCCCTGAAAGGTGTGAAAGTAATCTTCGAACTAGCCTGACTACATCGCCAACAGCAGTACTAGCGCGAACACTGGAGGACCAAAACCACGGACAAGTAGAATCCCAGAGGGCGATGCTGTATTCCGGTAGCTGCTATCTACATATAGTGCCGTTGAATTTGTACTCTCTTTGCAGATCCCGAGTAGTTCACGGACCTGCTCTCCTCCCCTGAATCTTATATGGGAGTATCTTTGGGCGTCAATATAGACGCCAGTCTGGACAATCTAATCTCTGATTGTTGCTGAGTCAGCGGCTCTCTTTGTTCTGATCCACCACCAACTTCCTCGTCCAACCAACGTTTCCGACGCGTTTATCGCGAGTTCCACGCTCAGATTCACCGTAATATTATCTTCTAAACACTCTCCAACTCCTCGATACGGAATGGCTCGTAAAAGACCTCGTACCACCTACAAGCGGGATCCAGAACGCTCCAGCTCCAAGGAGCCTTCTCATCGACCCTCGGACAGAGCAGATAGAAAGGCATTGGAATTACCGAATGAAATAGTGGACCTCATTGTCGATGAAACTCACGATCTCGTTCCTCTCACATTGGTATCGCGTCAATGGTATAACGCAGCGCAGTCTCGCGTCTACGCCCATATCGCCGTTTCATCCGCAGAAGCGTGCAAATACTGGAGTAGGAAGTTCAGAAAGTGGCCTCATCTCGGTGGATTTGTAAGAGACATGACCCTTTCTGACGCCAACGACGACTGCCTTGGGTCACCTTACATGAGAAGCCAACCTGCCAGATCGCTTTTCGCGGCTCTCACCGGCCTGAGGTCTCTCGATGTCCAGTCGTTCAAGCGTTGGGGACCTGTCGAACATAGGCTTTTGAAAAGCCTCCGGACTGTGGACCTTCTCTCGTTACGTGACATACCTGGCATGAGTCGAACGAAAGACCTACATGACCTCGTTCAGTCCTTTCCCAAACTCGATAGTTTACTCCTATTCAGTGGCATCGGCCAGGCGTATGATTTCGACAACCGTTCCCCACCCCTCATATCGGGAGAAGAGCCCATTCCACCCGGTTACCGACCGACTCGACTGATGAGCGTGCTGAGCCTCGTTGACGTCGAAATTTGCCAAGACCAACTCGAGTGGCTCACAAGCCCTGCCTTTGACACCACAAAGTTGAATGTCCTCGCACTCAAATGGTCCAAGTTTCCGAAATCTCGTCAGACACTGTCACCACCATCTTTCTCCGCCTTCAACAAGCTCATTACTCAGGTTGGCAGTACGATATCTATCCTGGACTTTGGGTTCCCCAGTCAAGGACGCTTCCGCCATGAAAGCCAGGTCGTCGCTGGCATGCGAGATCCCGATGATTTATTGACTGGTTAGTTTCATTACATCGCCTTTCTCGACTGTTCATTGATTCTCCTACTGCCGTTCAGCCCACATCATATCTTCAAAGATCCTTCGCCACGCCACCGCTCTGAAAGAGTTCCGGCTTACCCGTTTCCAAATGGAATCGAACCTCGGGATTGCCATCTGCACCGCCGTTCTGATGCTGAAAACCCTTACCACGCCCTTGATTCATACCATCGAGCTGAGTGCAGGGGCTGCCGCGAGTAGTGACAGACAGCTGGAGGAATATTTCGTACTTCCAGAATGGCGAGAGCTCGACGAGCTGCTTGCTGGCGACACTTTCCCGGCCCTTCGGAGCGTGGAATTCAACCTCAATCTTGTTGGAGGAGGAGTTCATCATCACACGGCATGGGCTGCATATTGGCTTAGGGCTGGTGCCGAGAAGTACCGGTCAGCGATAGAGACTAGAGGCCTACCCAAAGTGAAGTCAAAGGGCAAGCTTAATTTGAAGGTTACCAAAGTGAGTGGCTAGAACGGAATTCGTCTTCGTAACTCCTCAAACCGTTTCGCAGGATTAGATTATCCGATGGTATACAGCCCCATACCTGATATCATCAGCGGCTCACTGACTGTTGTTGATCATGATCTATCCTTTTGCCTCACACCAACGACTCGTGTATCCTATTTTTGTAGACGCGTGGTGAAAGGTCCGTTGCTTCTCAGTTCCCAGATGGGCACGAAACTTACCTTGGTGCGCAAATCAGATGTATTGGATCCTAGGTTCACTACCGTGATCGTCCTGGGAAAAAGGTGCCGGAGTGATAATGTTGAACTGTTGCGAGCGGTCTCGCAGATCTCCGAGTGGTTGACTTTCAGCCACCTTCGTGTTCTTGATAGTTCTCACCAGGAATTGAGATGGGGTCTCGACCCGCATCTGTTGAATGTAATCCCGTGTTGCGATTTCCCTTCATCCGAGTCACAGTCGGCCACCTCCTTCCCCGTTCGTTTATTCGCTATTGTTTTCCCCTCATTCACCCTTGGGACAAAGTCTCTCGTCACAAAGGACCTCAAAAGACCCTTCATCGTCTTTGCCGCCTACAGTCATACACTCCGGGACCCTGACCGTGAATGTTCGGTCTCGCTAAAACTTCAAGTTCACGTCATGACCACCCTTTCCTATCCTTTCCTTTCCAAGTGTTCTGTACAAGACCCTACTTGCATTTTAACAACCGATCGTCTTCACAGATAACAAATTAGAATAACTCTACCGCAGGAATACAAGAGTCTATATGGGCTCTACACGTCCGTGGCAAAGTCGCTACTCATCCGGAATTTGTCAAAGAGCTGTACTACTACTATGTAGTAGTTGGCAACGGTGATTGTTACGATTCCAAGCTTAGATTTACTGACCCATCACCAAGGCCAATTGTTTAGATCTTTTGATTGATAGCGCTCACGATGTGAGGCAATAATCGCGGGGTAATGATGCCGAACCGTTCAACACTTGGATCAGCAAGTCTCGGTAAGGCAGGATGTCGATCCATGAAGCGCGCTATTTCCCACCATCATGATTTCTGGTTGAAGGCTGTTTTCCACTGCGGCCGTATTTTCAAACTGGAGAGACGTAGCAAATTCGACCCAGGTTGAATGAGCAGACCATGGTTTCTAGGTTGGCGGCGAAGC
Source organism: Marasmius sp. AFHP31 (assembly GCA_024721195.1). Taxonomy (NCBI): domain Eukaryota; kingdom Fungi; phylum Basidiomycota; class Agaricomycetes; order Agaricales; family Marasmiaceae; genus Marasmius; species Marasmius sp. AFHP31. The sequence goes on along the minus strand of JANHQD010001403.1, from coordinate 5,872 downwards.
GGTGTGGAACGAGCGCCGGCGACTATACTATTCCGAATTTCTTCAACTTGTTCCACGTGCAACTGCACCGCCCATATCTCCATGCAGGCCGAACTGTTTTGTTTGATACCGTTGTTGTCTGTTGTCGTGTCGCAACGGTACCTTGTTGTTACTTTGACGGTGACAATGTTTCCTATCTCATCTTCACCCTTATTTCGGCACAGCGTGTTTCGATGACGGGACACCAAACTATATAAACAGACGTGTCCTCTACGGTCCCCTCCCCACGAATACACTTTACGACCAATGACGAAGCACGTACGATTTGCAAACCTCAACACGATCTATCACGCCTCTAAATCCTCTTCTAAGTCTCTCTCTTCTCGTGCTCTCCCTGACGAGCTCCTTCGCGTCTCGACGACGCCTTCACATCCATACACCCGGCCCCGAGCACGTCTCTCTTCCCAGGCGGAACCACCCTATGGCCATAAAGCCAGTACTGTCCTACATGCAGCTCACCTCCCTATGCGACTCCACTTTCTGTTGGCGTTCTCCCCGTACAAGGAGCCAGCTATCCCATACGACCTATCACTTCCCTTCTCCATTATCGAGCAGTCACCGTCAAATAGCATTCTCTCTGAGCCCGCCACAGAGCCACCAGTCTCGTCATTGACAATCACCTGCCCGCTGCTCAAGTGGACCATCACTGTCACCCCACCACCCTCAATTCAGCCTTCGGGCAGACGTTCACCAGTTCCATACGTCTCAGTACTCGACGTCTTGATGGCGCTTCTTCGCGATATGAACATCCCTGTTCTATCTTCGGAATATGAAGCCCTACCGTCACGCGAAGCCACCGCTAAGGTGGACGAAGCGTACTTCCAGCGTTGCCGAAGTATTGCGGACCCTGCTATCCGGAGTACAGAAGAGTTGAGGGGTGTCAAGCGGGTAGATTTCTTGATGGGACAAAATAGGTTCCTTGGGCTTTCCTCTCGCTCTGCCACCAGAAAGGGGGAGACGATCTGGGAGTTGAATGTGGGGCGTCCATGGTCACAATGAAGCCAACCCCCCTCCCCTGTCCCACTCTTCGCCACCCCCCAACACTCCATCTCATCACGTTCGACCTTTTCGCCACCCCTGTTCCCTCCCGGTCCGATATTCGTTCTTGCAATTCCGTCCCCGAATTCTTCCTGTCACCTTTGCTCATGCATTCAATAAGTGGATGTCATTTTCAATTTCGCCCAACATCATACTCCTTTCAACTATACCTTTTCTGAAGTTCCATTCCATTCTTACCATGCCTCTCAAGTATAATCCAATCCGGTCACTATCACTTACCGATAATTCGTCTTTTCATTCTCACCCCACCACACCACATACACATAATCACACTCCCATTTTCGTCCCCTTTCTTGCATCTACGCTTTCTTGCTCTCCCTTTCGCTGTCGGTTTCTCCTGGGTTCTAGAAGAAGAATAAAAGAAAAAAGAAATATGTACTTTATCTGTATTTATGTTTACGAATACTTGTACACTAGTTAGAAGGACTCCTCTACAGACATATGCAATATGCACACTTTCAGTCTTATGCGTATGCTTCGAATCTGCATGATGAACCAAGTGGAGCAGAAGGCCAAATGCGAGACGGTATAGATAGCTCGATATTCTTGGCTTCATTTCGTCGAAAACGGTAAAGCTTTGCATTTAGAATATCTAGCAATTGGGCTAGCAGCCTTCCCGGCTTTCATTTCGTCATGCGAGTATTTCGGAAACAGAAACGCGCGGGATTCGCAACGCTAGGGTCTCAGCATCCAGGGAAACTACAAGACACCTTACTCAGGAAACTGGAAGGGTGACCAGCGAAGGGATATTGGAGATTCCAGTGACGAAGGTGAGTACATCACGAACAAGATCCGCTCCATGTCGAACGGTGGAATGGGTCACAGTGAGTAAGAAATTTCAGAATTAAATCCTAAGCCACCCACACTCCACACTCCACACTTCCCCAGATTCTCCGCATCCTCGAAGTTCTCTAGGGTCTGATATTACTTGGTGACGAAAAAACACAAATGTATCAATCAAATGAATAGCCCAGTAACTAGCGGCAGCGCCACACGAGGGAATTCCGCAGAGGCCAGACCGATTGAATCCAGTATCGCCCCCATGTACATATCATTAGGACAGCCCGGAAAATCAAGATCGTGTTTATCAGGGTGAGCGCGCAGCGCTGTCAAGTAGTTTCAGAGTGATGTACAGAACTGAGACACTGGCGAATAGTGTGATATTGGGATGCCAAAGAAACCAAGCCAGTTGATCAAATGTTTCGGGGGGGTCGAGAAGGATTGAAGTGGGTTCATACGTATAGGATGGGTGCGCGGAACAGAAGCGGCCGACCTGGAGGAGAATAGGGATTATTCGAGTATGGTACAGTGACGATCGGCGAACACGGCAGTAGCACCTTGCACCTTGATTGATTGGCAGCTTGCAACGGAACTTCGAAGCTTGAAGTCGAAGTAGTGTGTACGATATCCCGAGATCGCATTCAGCAACTTCCGTTGAGGACAAGCCTACTATGGCCAGCTTTTCCAGTCATAGTATAGACCATAAGTTGATTGTCAAGACGAGATCTGTGAAGACTCAGCCATGTTTATTCTTGACGTCTCCGCAAGTTGACATGGACACTTCGATCTTTAGAACGTAACGGATTGAACTGCCGCAGCTATCAGTGGGTCAGCCTGCGGCGGTTCATTGAGAGAATAAGGATTGCGGAGATACGAGCGAGGGTAATCAAAATTTGTCGTACTGGGAGGTGCAGAGGTATCACTGTAACATTCGAGGAAACGACGCTTGGCCTGCTGGGGGGTTGTAGTGAAAGAATAGAAACGTACTGTGAGAAAGTCAAGTGCCGCCGGCCTTAACAGTGATCGCGACCGCGACGATCCGGATTCCGTTTGCGTATCGAAGTTACCTCGCTGTGGAAACTGTTCAAGTTTTTCCCCTTCTCCCTTCATTCAAGAAGCAAGCCTCGAGTAGCTATGCTCGGCCATACTTCCTTGAACACCTTTATTCCAACTGATTTTCAATTTCGATGCCACGAGCTGCTACTCGAAGTTTCAATGCAGAATTTGCGCGAAATGGATCCGATGGTGACCATTGAATTTAGGTCCCACAAGCCTCACAAGCCCAGGAGGGACTATCGATCTTGTAACCGGCACATTCGTGACTTGGGCGAGTTGCGATACATGGTTGGAAAGGGTATGAGGCAGGAAAGGTTTGGTTGGTGTAATGTGGATTATGTTGAGTTATCGTCCGTCTAATTAGATCAGTAGCTCCTGACCTGCACTCCCGTTTTACCGTCTCCCTTACAGAAACGTTAGACATACTAGGTTGTTGGTGGGGCCTGCGTTTCCATCAAGAAGCTATGCTTCTGCAGACCGCTCGTGCACCCGCATTTTTTTGAGACCATTCACGATGGATATCTGCTATGAAATTATTCTAGGCCAATTACAGTACTTACTGAGCTCTTCAAAGTCTTGATCATTGAGGTTGAGCCACTGAGGGAGCTAGTCTAGTCTTTTCCCCGGTTCGGGAATTGCCGACAGGCTCGGGTAACAGGGCTGATGGCCTTTGACTCGTATGTATTCATCCACCACATGCTCTCATGTCTTCGCGTCCGCGACTCCAAAAGTGTATGTATAAAGTGCCTATCACCACGGTGATTTACACTGCGTCACTTTTGGCTACCGCCAAGCTTCCGGATTCGTCTATCAGCTTCAACTTAGCCATCGTCGCGTTCAGAACCAAAAATCGTCGAAAAAACCGCGCTATTTTCGAATCTTTAGTGAATGATCATGAACTCGGGGGTGTTTCAGCAAGATGGGATATGGCCGTCATCGCAGGTGGTGATGTGGAACGCAAAAGAGAGGTGCGTTTGCCCTTGCAGTATACTTTCTTTGCAAACCGAAGTACTGACAGGGTAAACAGGCACTTTCTACGCGACACGGCCCTCATTCCTGCGTACTTCAGCATCATTTCGCTCGTTATGCTGCCAATAATGGCCTTCCGAGCGATAAGGAAGCAAAAGGACAAGCCTGAAGGCATCCAAAAGAACGGAGGAATCGTTAAATTGGGATTCGAATGGCTTCGTGTCGTTCTCTCGGTGGCGCTCGCGTGCCTTGCCTTTGCCAAGTTTGACTTCGACCTCTCAAACCTTCATTTCGTGGGTTGATTCCGACCTATCAAACGCGATTTTTCGAACTAAGATCGCGCCTAGGTGTATATTCTCCTGTTGTCACTGGTTGCAGCTGCTACTCCACCGAAATGGAACGTGTTGGTCACGAAACATGTCAATATTTTGCTGTTGGTGACCCTTTTGGTCTACACATACCGTGATCTTTTCCCACTGGCAACGTATACTCTAAAACCACAAGACGGCAGTGAAGGAATCATCCTGTGGTGGAAGATCGGTATAGTCGCGGTGGCATCCGCCTTGCCTCTCGTTATGACGCGTCAATACACGCCTGTAGACCCCGACGTACGTCTTTGTCGAGCTTCAAGTATTCCCCGTTCTGAATACCTTGTAGAATCCGTCGGACGAACCCAACCCAGAGCAAACGGCGAGCCCGTTAAGCATGCTCTTTTTCTTTTTCATGAATCCAGTCGTCTTTGCGGCGTCTCGTGTTTCTCATCTCCCAGCTGATCAGCTGCCACCGTTGGCTGATTACGATGCTGCAAGCCATCTCCGAGAAAAGATTCGTGAGGTTTGTATCCGTCCATCTTCTCTGCGTGATGACGTCATTCATGGTTGTTCATTAGCACGTACCAAGCTTCAACCCGCAAAATCAGACGAGAACAGGCAGCAAGCCGCGACATATCTTCTGGAGCCTCCTCAAACTAGTGAGGGCGGATTACCTTGGGATGATCACGACTGCTGCGATCAATTCTCTCGCCAAGTTTGTCGTACCGGTCTCCCTGAACCAACTTTTGAAGTTTGTTGCTTCATGGCCCTTGCGTTTGCTCTTTCTTAACGCAGACTGTCCATGACTTGTAGGTTTCTCGAAAATGACGGAGAGCCAGGTCCTGTCCGCCCATGGTTCTGGATTGCCATGCTTTTTGTCGGTGAGCCGCTCTGACCAGTTTGTGGTCCGTTTTTCCGTCTCTAAGTGCGATAAAGGTCCTGTTGTTGCCTCCACGTCGGTGGAGAGGTATATGTTCCTATCGGTTCGTTCTCAGATCTCCTTTGTTTCACCCTTGGTCTTATAGGTCTATTCCAGGATCGCCTCCTCACCCATATCGAAAGCATCCTCTGTCAGGCGGTGTTCTCGCATGCCTTGCGAACGCGCATGAAAGCAGATACATCCACAACCAGCACAGAGGGGTCAACGCCGGGTCAGGAGGGAAAAGCAAGTTCCAGCTCGCTAGTTGGAAAGATCAACAACTTAGTCACCACCGACGTGAACAACCTCCTAGACTCACACCACTCGGTCTACTTGTTCACGAACGTACCCATACAGCTGGGCGTCAGCCTGTTCTTCCTGTATAGCATTCTCGGATGGAGGTTCGTGTCGAATTCTGGTCGGTTGATTATGCTGTTTCTGACCAATCCTCAAAATTTCCAGCGCGTTCGTTTCGTTTGGTGTGACACTCCTGTTTTTGCCTGTCCCGGGATTCCTTGCAAATATCACGCAGAAGATCCAGAGGGAGAGAATGAAGAAGACCGACGAACGGATTCAGTTGGTTACCGAGAGTGAGTTGCCACGACCTTTGGCCCAATTTTCCGGAAAGACAAACCTTTTGCTCGTACATCTAGCTACAAAGGTCATTCGGATGGTCAAACTATTCGGCTGGGAAGCCAAAATGAGTGAAAGGATAGCGGAAAAGAGAGAGGAAGAGTTG
>JANHQD010001402.1:0-64536 GCA_024721195.1 Marasmius sp. AFHP31 | reverse complement strand
ATATCGAGGGATTCCCACCGGATCTTTTCTCCAACTCTCGCAAGTTCATTGATTGCATCGACGTTGAGGAGATACCCACCGATACGCCACTGGCGTCTTCAGCCTCTGCATCGAGTTCAAATTTGAGCTCCCTTCACTGCACTCTCTTTCTTTTTGACGATAAGGTTCTGCTTGTCAAACGACCTGGAAACGGGGAGAAGAGTGGGCGCTCGCTAGCAGGGTTAGACAACCTCGACAAGGTCGCCAAAGCCGGTGTCATCACAAATGGCAAGAAGAAGGGTGGGATGGTCTTCAAAGGAGTGTTCGATGTAACGGACCTTGCAGTTACCGACGTTGGTGGAGGAGGTGCGTCACGCGACTATCATGAGTTCGCTGCAAGCTCACACTACAACAGATTTCCATTTGTTCCTCGAAAATCCGCCGCAAGATATGGGTGACAGATGGACTGGCCGCCCCTTCAGGGCCTTGTCAGTTGTTCACCCACCGTCACCGCCGAACTTGGATCCAACTCGTACGAGTGTAGACAAGCGACGATTCCTGGAGAACCTGTGGAAGATCCAGGCGAACTATAGGGCACGAGCGGGACAGTCTGTGGTCCTTCAGGCCGATGAAGTCGAAGTCGAGTCGAAGGGGGGAAGGGTGACAATGGCAAGAACTTATTACAATGTTTACCAGCGAACCGCTTTCCTACAGGAAGCAAAGAAGGTGAGGTTTGGTCATATTCTTCGTGTTGTAAATGTCTGAAGCCATGTTGTAGACGAAGATCGTGGTTCATGTCGATGCAAATGGATCTGCGGACAGGATCCCGTTCGGTGTGGGGTCCCCTCCATTTGTGGTGATACGTTTGCAACCCCTAGCGGGAGGTGTATGTCGGTACAAAGTCACCTCGAGCGATCCTTCTGACCCCGGAGAAGAAGACATAGTTCAGACCACTCGGGTGCCCTCGCGCGTCGTTCTCACAAGTTCGTGAATTGTTTCCCTTTTCGCGGTTGGCGGACCTTTGATCCTTCCCCATAGTTCATCAATTCGGTCTGTTTCAATTCAAGACAGACAGAAACTCTCGCCCACCGACACCAACCGCAAGATCCAAAGTCTCAATTTTTGGTTTAGATGCGATATCGAGAACCTTATTTCCTTCGTCACGGCCCGGTAGCTCCATGGGAGACTTCTTTTCTGGATCCATCAATAGCCATAGACGAACTAAGTCCACTACCAGCCGATCCTCAGTGTATACAAACACCACAGGCACGGCGGACAGTAGCTTCAAGTTCTCTCATCGTTCCAACTCCACCTCCGCAACGACCGTCTCGGGGACAGATGACGATGCGTCGTTCTTGTCTACGCCATCATCCAAGTTATCTTCCAAGAAACGCAAGCAGAGGGAAAGAGGGCGATCGCCAGAAGCGGTCTCTGAACCCGAGCGATCTTTCGTGAGCAGCCTTTCCAGATCTTTTGGCAGATCACGGTCTGCGTCGAGGGATCGCGCCTCTGACTGGAGCGACGTGAACGACGACGACGACGATGATGACGATGTGTTTGAGGACGCTCCGGAGTTGAACACTTCTGATCGAGACCTTGCTCTTCAATTGGAGTTGGCCCGTCGGAACAGCAAGAATCAGAATGACCGGCAGGTTCCCACTTATTCACAACCTCCCCTAGAAATCCCTATCTACGAAGGTGAATGTCCTTGAATGTCTTGTGATGATGTGTTAAACGTTGTTTCATCTCGCAGAGGATCCTCCAGGACCTGTTCGCCCACCTTCAAGGGCATCAACCGCCCAAGAGTCTAGCAGTCAATGCACAGTCACGGGCGCTACCTTGCAGTCGCCTTCCCGTACCTCGCGTTCATTATCCCGCGATACCTCGTCTGAACGCCGGCCGCTGGGACCTCGTAGCCCTTCCCCTCTTCCTCCGTCGCGCAGCCCCCGCCCTCCTTCTCCTCTTGAGTTGTCTTCAGTGGAGGACGACGACGTGTTCAAGGCTATCGAAGAGGAACTTCCTCAGACACCTGTAGCCCCCTCACGGCCAACGGGAATCCCTAGAAGCAAACGACAGACATTCTCTTCTGTTGACCAGCATGATTCGACTCCCCGGGGTAGCATCCACAGTACCGCTGCCCCTCCCTCTTCAGTCGAGCCCTTGTCCATAAAGAAGAAAACATCCGTTCGTAGTGGCACCGGGGTTCCCGAGTCACCTCTTCCAAGGAGATCTGGTCGTACCTCCCTGTCGCGTGGACCGGCAAGAAACTCTCCAAGAAGGGTCTCGCCGCAAATCAAGCTCGCTAAAATGTCGGCGGTGTCGTCCGTTCCCACTACACAAGTTCTCAGTGAAGTGGAAAACATTGTCCATTTGGCCCGGACCACGAAAGAAGATGTAAGTTGTCATTCTCATGACCTTGTTCATGATCTGAACAACCACTAGGTCGAATCCGGTCATCGTGCGGTCAAACGTTTGAAACTTGAGATCGAGAGACAGGCAAGTAATCCCAGGGATGTAGAAGAGCCCATCTCTCGGCCATCGTCTCCTGTCAAAGGTCTGAGGACACCCCAGAGGAATCCCCCGCCGATGGTGCGTTGGTATCTCGTATAAGGTTATGAAAATACTCACTTCGACACCAGAGTAAGGCAGCGCAAGATCGTTTAGATGAAATGCGGTCTCTCATCGGCCAACGGAATGGCGAAGTCACACCGCGCAAGGTTGTTGGAGGCAGCATCTTTGGAACGCCCTTGCGCTCTCATAGTTCCATGGACTCACCTACCGTCGGATCTACTCCCTCCTCGGCAACATCTTACACCAACTTTGGGGTGCTGGCTTCAGAAGCTGATGGTAATCTAGTGAGGGCCCTCTCTGCATTAGAAACTCTTCAGAACTCCGCAAAGGACGTCTCACATCAATTGAAAGAGGCAGGTCTAGTATTTCGCGTGACGTGCTTTTATCTCACACTCAGCTCTACAGAGGACCAATGACTTGGAGAAGAAGAGCGTGGAACTACAAAACGCCAGAAGACAGTTGGAGGTGATGAAAAGCTTGCTAGAAGAGACTACAAAGGAGAAAGAGATCATGTATGAGGTGGGCGCTTGTTTCCGTTCTTGCAAATCACAGACTCAAACACTCCTTAGGCGTTCAACGAGGAACTGGATGGCATGTACAATGATGCTAATCTTCCTGACGACGAAGCTTGGGTTGCCTTGACGAATAATCTGAGAGAAACCAAATCTTCCCGGAATGAGCTCTCTATGGAAAATTCGTGAGTAAAACTGATACGTCCGTGAGGCTTCATGGCTTATTGTTCTGTAACAGAGAGCTGAGAAGGCGTCTCGCTGAACTTGAGCTTCAATTAGAGGAATGTCGGCAAGAGAACTGCCGTATATCCTCATAACATCCCTTATAGACATTTTGTTTCCCGGTTCCTTTTCGCATTTATGGTGGACCTTGCTGCATATTGCATATGTATCTTGCCAATCTATCTCATTATCGACATGCTGTATTGTATTACTATATGATCACTATGAACCATTCTCTTTTTATCTGTACTATGCGATGCGATCTTGCGTATGAAATCATGAGATAAAGTACAAGTGCGTACAAACTATCCAACGTCAGTGTATTTACATATAGGGTAATCCTAAAGGGCGAAGTGGTATAATAAGCGTATCGTGGCATGATAAGTCGTTTCGGTGCTGCAAGTACGAGGGAGGCCATACTATTCTGAAGGAGCTTTAGCCTGAGGCCACTGAAGGGGTGCACGGCGGTCGAGTTCATGCAAACTTGGTGGCTCATCCCTATGCGTGATCTTGAGAGCAGAAAAGTCGGGCTTGTTGTCTGGTGCGCTGTTAATACGTCTGTGAGAACCCTTGACCCAACGCCTCAGAAGATTGGATGAGGAGGTGTGTCTGGTGGGACTATCTTCAGTGCCAGAGGCCCCTGGTGACCGGGTCAGGAAGAGGCTACGGACGCTCCCGACCAGAGAGTGGCGTGTTTTTCTGACATATTGTTCAGAGCGGATGCTCGAAGTAGATATGGGAGGAAGGAATGGACCATCGCGTATGGGGCTGTTATCCTGAGAAGCCGGATTCGAATTCGTCATGTGGAATGAACATTGAGAGAATGGAGGGGAAGGAGACATATAATGATTGTGTGAATTCGAGGACTCTTGTCCGTCCGAACTGTTGGAGGCTATGCTGAGAGGTTTAGGTCGTTTAGCGGTGGCCCTGGAAAGAGATCGGGTTCTGGACGCGTAGCTCTTGCTGTCTCTGGGATCCTCTTGGAAGCTCCGCCTGTCTACACGCACACTTTCGTGACGCTTCAACTTCTTCATGCTTAGAGCGGAACTGTTGGACCGGGTTGTTCCTGAGCGCGAGATATGCGGGGCGTGGAACAAACCCCCTTCATGGACAGCGGCATGGGAACGAGCAGTTAAACACTGGTCAGATATAACATCCTGAATTCCCAGGTCGATCTGCGTTCTGGAAGAGGGCAAACAGCGACGAATTATAATGGTATTGGCGTCGACGACCATGGGAGAGAGGAGCGACCGCACAGAGGCCGATGATGAATGCCGACTAGGTGCGGCCGTTTCGAAACTGTTGCTGTTTCTGGTTAGTTTCTTCCTCTTCGGGGGACCACGTTCGTCTGGAGGATGTTCGATGGGAGGTGGGCTCTCACTCTGGTCGGCTTTTGGAAGTTCTGACGACGACTGGATGGTTGGCAGTGTAGGAAATTGAACTTCCAGTGTTGGTTCGGGCATAGGAATGTTCAGCTGAAGACTTGAAACAGGCTCATTGACCCAAGTTGAGATACGGCTGGTCAACGACTCTTGAATCATTGCCAACCAGGCCTCTTTTTCTGCCTGACATGCCGCTGCCAGCTCGAACTCGTATCCTTTGGTTGATAGCCGGAAGGAACAAGGTAACCACGCTGAAATGAAGACGAATGATAAGCGACCGTCGATTGAAGCTCTCAACAAAGGCCAACCTTCTATCTCATCTGGATCCGTGATTTGGAATTCCGAAAGCCTGAACCAATGCCTGGGCTCGTATATCTTCCCCTTGAGCACCTTCACCAATATCAAATACCCCCCTGCGTAAAGAAATGCACCCAGGTACTTGACGTTGATGCTGGTCATATTGGTAGAATGCTTAGTGGAGCGATTATGAATAACATCGAGCGACCCCGCGAAAAGGCAGGTCCCAAGCGAAGACAGGAAACTCGATGTCAGGACTTGGAGTGGCTGCGAGGAAATAGAGGTGGATATGGCGGAAACGGAGATTCGGGATATGATCAACAAAGATCGTGCTGCAACATCATGTCGCCGACGAGCCTCATCCACCTCTCCCGCGACATGTCTCATGGCCAAGGCGGCACTCTCCGCCACCACATCGACGTTGAGAGGGACAGTACTCGGGCCGGAGGAAGTTTTTCTTTGGGATCTTCCGGTTTTGAGCTGATCGAGTAAAAGCGGATATTTACATATCCGCTGCACCGGCTTGATGAGGTAGTCCATGAAGAACAATCTCGACCCTCTCGCCGGAGCTGACTGAGTTCCACTGTGCGTGAGCGATGCCCGGATCGTGCGGACAGTCTGGTCGGTAATCGATGCCCGTCTACGTTTCTTTGGAGTTGCGGTAGCGAAAGGGTCAATGTCATCGGATGTGGTAGGTTTAGGGTGGGCATCGTCGTAACGGTGTTCGGACGCGGAATTGCTGCAGCGTTGCTCAAACAAGTCCCACTCCGTCGGATGTGTCTGCTGCACGCGCCGTATTATGTCCAGAGCCTCGGGATGTCCAGCACAGAACGTCTGATAGAGGCTAAAGCGGGAAGACTGGTGGAGACGAGAAGTGTAAGCGACGTCCATGTAAATTTGCGACAGAACTTACCTCAGTGGCGAATTTAGTTGAAACGGCAGCGATAGCAGCATCCACGTTGTCTACGCCAGGCATCAGTCGTTCTGGAATAGGGTCGTTTGACGTCCTGAGGTCATCGGCGGTCTCCATCGGTATCCCAAGACTATTCATCGAGATCTTCAGCTCCTTGACAAAGCGTTCGTGAAATTGGAGAACTTCTTCCGCGTTTCGGGTCAACATCTCTACCTCCATGTCCGTGAATAGATGTCGTGCAACTGTCTTTTCGGTCTGCAATGAAGTCATCGGTTGCAAACCACCGTGAAAGTCGATCCCTATCGGTGATGTACCACTCATTCCGCCATACAGCTGAGTGTGTGAGCTATTCCTTGAGATAGAGGTGAAGGACGAATTCCTGCCGAAAGCCCCCGTGCTCGGAATGCGAGTCAACGTTGGAACGTTGCGTAAGTATGTCTAAATTCACAATAAGCGCACAAGCCAATCACAAATCAAACTGGTACTCACCGATACCAGAATTCGCAGGTCCTGCAGGTAAGAGACCTCTGTTGACAACAGCTCGACGAGAGCGTGATACTTTCGATCACAATCCTTGGCGGACACCCGAGAAAATTTCTCTGCACTCGAACCCCCTGTACTCGCGCTCTCCAAGCTATGCTCACAGTCCGATTTCTTATCGCTAGATTCCGGGTCGTCGTCATGAAGGTGGTCCACTAGCATGTTTTGTTTTTGGTGTTGTGTGGCGTCGTGCAGAGGCGACCTCGAGTGAGCAAGGAGCACTGGTATCGAGGACGGTGTGAAGTTTGATCTGAGAGGGCTGGTCGTGTTGTTTGGGTTCAAGTTGCCTTTACTGGGAACGTGGTGATGCATGGTCGATGATTCCGAGGCAGCTCTTCTCCTGGATGGTAAGGAGGAGGTTGATGCACATCTTTGAAGTAATGTTGTGGGTTGTGCCCTTCCATGTGGGCTCATGAAGGCAGAGAATGAGGTAGGTGAGGTGACAGATGAGGGTAAACGTCGGGGCATGCAAGTAACCGAACGCTTAATGACCTTGGGCGGTGGGGGCGTTGGGGGTGTCGAAATCCACGTGGGGGGAGGTGCAGGGAAAGCGCGTAATGAGGAATCTGAGGGCGTAGTCGGTGCCGTAGCGAAACTCTCGTGGCTTTGCAGTGAATCGGGCCGCCCTTTATCGTCACTTGAATCTGAGGAACAGAAATCTCGGGATGATGTGCTAGTGGTAGGTGTACATATGGGCGAAGCGCTGATTGGGGGAAGTGGTAAGAAACCGGATACCGTAGGCCTTCGGGAACGTTTGTCGCTGAATTTCTTGATGACAATGGCCTCCATGGGCGGCGGAGGATGAGGCTGAATGACGAGAGTACTGTTGCTTGCCGAGGACGACAGCGAGGAGGTGCTGAGGAAGCGACGGTCGCGTAGACCCATATTGCAGCACTGAGCAAGAATAGACCTATTGAAAGAGAAGAGAAACGAGCAGAGACTGGCTGGCGATCCTCATTGGGCCATAGAATGGTGCGTTGTGGGATGAAACTAAACTGTCGAATAGGAGAACTGAGTGGTCTCTCCTTTGAATTTCGATCGCTGTCAGAATGATCTCAAGGAAATCTAACACCGTAATTTCATCCCTATAAGCACGGACAGTCAATGGAACACTAATACGTACATTCAAGAGAAAACATGTCGCTTGGGGGCCGTGCAGAGAAAGGCTAGCCTTAGGGTCGGTGCCGTGTGGAGAGTCAGCGCGGCAGTAGATGGACAAGAAATTCATTCCACAAATTACCGAGCTAAAAGTTACTATTGTAGATACGCCGGACCGCAGTCAGCTCGCAAACGTTCCTCTCCTCCGCAATCAACCACAAAGAAAAAGTCATGATACAGAAACGCGACCGCACACCAAGATAAAATACAAACTGTTCGTGTCTGTTCGACCCATCCCTGAGTTATTCCATAAACCCTGATATTATACTGTCCTTTATGTGTGGTATCCGGAACGGGGAGGGCAGTCTTTGTCCATATCTAATAAAGGTCTAGCGAGTCGTCCGACCGCGCTATGAAGGGTATGTTTTGTGCTTCAGCTTGCCGTTGCCGTTGTTCTTCCTTGTTCAGGAACCTGCGTAGCCCTTCCACGTTATTCCCGTTAAAGACACGAAACACGGCCTTTTGATCTTCGTCCCAATCCTAGAGGTTGCAAATGAGGCTCGATCAGCAAGGTATTTTCGCCCAACCACGTTCAACGCACTTCAGGAGGTGGCTCTGAGAACCGGCGAACGCCCTTCCGCCTGAATGAGGGAACGCCGGTAGCTGCTAGGTATCGCAGGCGTTTCAAGTTTTTCAACAGTATGTGTCCGGCTTCCAGGGAGATGTGATCACAGTAGGAGATATAGAGGCGCTCTAGGCCAGTCGCATGTTCCGCCAGGGCAAACATAGCGACGTCCGTAAGTTTATGCACTCTAATGAGGCTAAGTCGGCGGAGGCTCGGTAGCGCCGAGAGTTCGAAAACCGACATATCGGATAGATTGCGGCAAACTGATAAGTAGCTAACATCAGTCCCTAGACAGAAGCGGATGTGCAAGAGAAAATAACAACGCACAGGAGAGATCGAGACACCGGAGGTTCGGACAAGCACGTGCAAATTTGATAATACCATGGTCTGTGATGTTTGAGACATGTGCTAGGATGAGCACGTCCAGATAGCTTCCTAAGGCACAGAGACTGTAGAGCGTCCTGTCCGTCAGCTGCGAGCACCCTGAAAGGTTTAGATTCTGGATCTTGGCCGCGTGGGTAACGATCCCTTCAACCGCGTCGTCCGTGATTTTGCAGTTTGTGAGATCAAGCACGCGTAGATTCTCGGCCGAGTGGCGCAAAATTAGGGGGGACAGGCTCTCCATCCAGGTTATAGGTCGAGGAGGTAGAGGTTTCTCGTATTCATCCTGGAGAGGTTCGGAAAATGGTGAAGGAAATGCTTTGTCGGAAAGAAGGGGGCAATTGGCTAGCTTGAGGGTGCGAAGTTTCCTGGAACCTAGAAAATGAGCTTCAGAAAACGGCCTTGGGGAAATGGTCATCACCTCGAAAATGACCACACGTCTCGAACTGACACCGGTGATAGTAGAGGAAGACCTGATAGTTCCAGCTCAATGAGGCGCGGCGTGGACTTGGCTACTGCAGAAACAGCCGCATCCGTCAACAGCACAACACCATTGAGACGAATACACTGGAGTGGAAGAGATTTAGCAACTAAATCCAAAATTGCCACGTCCGTCACAGCTTGACATCCAGTGAGGTCGATTTCCTGAAGGTTAAGCGCGTTTTCCGCCAGCAACACGATTGTTCTGTCAGATACATCTGGCACCCCAGTCACTACAACACTTTCCAGGTGAGGAACGTTCTCCACGACGCGTGCAAGGTCTTCGTCTGAGATGCGAGGGGTGGAAGGTCTGTGTATGGAGAGATGCTGGACACGACGGTACTCGTCTGGGACGGGCAGGCGGTCGTCAATACTGATCATGTCTTCATAGAAAGAGGAGGCCCCTCGGAGGCCGAATGTCATCTGGTCTGCAAAAGAAAGTTATGATTATAAGGAAATATTGTCTGGATTCGGGATCAGTTCCAGTCACAAGATATGATAGAGCAGACATACAGACGATTTATAAGGAAATGGGCCGAAAACCCAGGAAGAGAAAATTCGAATTAACTGATTGAAAAGACAGATTGTCGACCAATGATTGAGTGGGCATGAGGAGCACCTCGTTCGGGCAGTCTGGACTTGATAGCTTAGCGATAGCCGCCCTTAGCCGCCCGCAGCGGCATAGCCGAGCAACCAATGAGAGCGAAGTTCCCACATGTCTTCATCGTCTTCCACGACGTCCACAGCGAAGCCGAGCCATGCTCCAGCTCAACCACCCCCTCCTCCTGCCTCAAACAGTCGAATTCCCGTAACTCCTGCGTTGTTGAGGTCGATATTTGCGTCCTCTAGGACACCATTAGAGGAACGTTCGATATCTCGTGCTGCGTTTTTCCGGTCAGCCCTCGTCCGATTTTCAAAACTGTACAGAGCCGCTTATTAGGTTCCGTTCCGTCCAGGTTTACGGGTTTCTTCCTCAGCTGTATTGCAATCAGCTTCGTGGCTGCTCGGAACAGAGGGATCAAGAGTAGTGCTGCTCTTCTCAGTGTTGTGTAAACACACCTCGATTTCTTGCGAATCAAGTCCTCTGAATCGACAGAAGTCGCCTTAAAAATACCCAGGCCATTCAATTGCCCCTTCTTTTGCCCAGCAACGTTCCTGATTGCAGAGATGTTTCGTCCGGCCCCGCGATTCGTTGATAAGGAATTGCGTTTTCTGTCGTGCAAACTCGTGCAAATCGGCCCGCAACGACTAACATCTCCATGGATCGGGACTTTGAAAACTCGCCAAGTTCTTGTATGGAGGTTCAGGTCGGGCCGTATGTGAGCTCTTGGAATGGCGGGAGGTCCGATGATTTGCCATGCATTAGTATGCATTTCCTGCGGTGACACTCGTGATGGGTTTCATCAATAAAGACCTGCGGAAAGATGGGTTGGTCAGGCCGGACATCGGACATCCGCCATTTGGGTTTCATTCGTGGCCTGACTGGTTCTTGGACGACAGCAGTGAGCACTGAGTCGACCCTGGTATGTACTTCATTGGTACTTCGAGGTGCTGTCATTGCCTCAGAAAGCCACAGTGCCACAGTACGCATTGATGCAATACAAAGTCCCCTTAAATACTTCTGCCACATACATACATGGTTGATTTGAATAAATGCATTTAAGGTCCTCCGCAGACAGACTCTCACGGCTATCTTGTGAACATGTATCTCACCCCTCGGTCTATACCCAACGCGTGACATCCATGAGGATTGCGATACCAGAGGTAGCAATCACTCACCTCATAGCCTCCCTTTGTTCTAAGCCACAAAGGAGCACTTGGAATGCCGGGCGCACTCAAAACACGTCGACCGCGCTGTCGGACGGAATTATGATTGCGACCGCCTTGCTACCGCCCTCGAGTAGGCTTCCTTGATCGTACGCAACCAAGTCTGCTTTCTCTTCATCCATACCTTTCACGCCCAGCAGTATTTCCAAGTTCCTGGTGACAAGGCTGTAGGCCGCATATTCATCGGCCTTGCCCCTCAGTTCGCTTACAACCTGCATTTCGCTTTCTTTGAGCCTGACCTAAGAATTTCAGGGTTCGACCATAAACTCACCTCTCGTAGGTCAAATAGCGTGTTGGCGACGAGGTGGGGATGTTCAACACCAATAGCTACACGGACCTTATGCTCGAGAAGAATGCTCAGCGCTGTTTCATTACTGAGCGGGGGTCCGGGGAGACTATCATTCGTTACAAAAGTGAGTCAAGCCATTGTGATGCAGTTCGCGATACTCACAGTCTACGCCCATCCCATTGCGTATAACTTGGTCGCAATCGCGTCAGAATAACACCAACACGCGCTTGATCTGGTATTCGTTCAGTCTTCATTCGTCTGACGGAAGGCTGCAAGACTCACAAAGTTCCTTAGCGAGTAAGTATGCCTCAGACGCGCCTGAGAACACCATACGCATCTGACCACCAATCCTGTCGTCTACTTCTGCCTTCATGGACACGAGAGAGGCCATAATATCCGCGCTGTCAACTTCGACCACGAATGGAATGACTCCCTAGGGCATGTCGTGAATCAAGCCTCGCGATTGAGGTTTCCAGAAAGTGACATACCTCAGCTGCCTTTCTGAACCACGTTCCAGTGTCGGTATCCCGGTCCCCCCAGCCGTAAAGCAGTCTTCTCAGGCCAGCAAGTTGTGCGCTGACGCTGATCCCCCCATGAACACTACCGCTTGAAGGCGAGGACCGAGATATTCTGACGTGCAAGGCGGCCACCTCTTGCAAAATAGCTCCTGGCTCGAGACCGTGCTGCGCGCCCGTCCTAAACGCTGTTGAGAGTCCCCAGATTACAGTACCGTCACCCCGTGAGTTACGGGCAGGATCAAGAGGACGCATGAGCGAGGAAGTGGCGGATGTGATGCCCATGCGATATGCGGCCCTAAACAACATTGTGTCAGCTTGACTTCTCGACTCGAGACCTACAAAACGACCCACGCAGCATGTCTTGTACCAAACATCAATCCGTCTATTGCCCGGACCATCCCACCAGCGTCCTGTAGAATGCGGGGCACATCGTGCGCGAACGCGTTATACAGCTCTCCATCGTCGGTGGAAGGTTCGCTCATAAACTCCTCCAGGCCAAGGCGAGAGCCATAGGACATTATTCCGGGAGAGATAGATCCACCGTGCAGATCCCTAGTGTAATCAGCATCTCGTGCCGCGGTTGAACACAACTCTGCCTCCCCCACACACGTCAGCTGGCCATCTTCGACCACAACGAATCCTGGACCCGCTGGTCGACCATCGTCATTCTTGACAGGAAATATCTTCTCGATATCCCCATCTCGCTTCCTATCCCAAACCGAGGAGACATTCGTGAAAGCAACCTTTCCGGTCGTGAGGTTTTTGGCACCATAGGGTTCCAGCCCCTCGAACATTATGGCTCGTTCTCTCTCCTGCTTGAACTTGGGCTGAGATGGAGGTCTTTGCCATTTCGGCCCCCTGACTTGCTCTTCGATAGTTGAGTTCAGGTCCGCAGTCCATCGCTGTGGCATCCCATCGATCCAGACTTGGATCGGGGCAGCTCCGGGCTGAAGGGGATGGGAGTCCCAAAGGATGATATCCGCATCTGCCCCCTTTGCCAGCGTTCCGATACGATGAGAGAGACCGAGGGCAGCCGCGGGCTTGGAGGTTATGGAATCGAGAGCATCCATCTCGGTGAGTCCATAGTGGAAGGCTTTTCGTGCTTCGTCAATGATATGCCCTCCTCCAGAGGTTTCGTCCGTCTGACACCAAAACACATCAACTGCTGCTCGGGACGCTCCACTGGAGACTGACCATCATGATAACGGACGCGTTATAGTCGCTCAGGATCCTGGGAGCAAAGGGCGATCCCCGGAATGTTTCCCGACTATACCTGCATACGACTCGTCTTAGAGTAGAACGGAATAGAGCTGCAGAGGTGGAATCTCACCCATAGCTATTCCCAGGAAGACCAATAGCGGCACCTCTTTTCTTACTGGATGCGATTGACACCTTGGAGTTAGCTTCGTCTGCATATGCAAGATGGTATTGAACACTGACATCTTTTCAGTGAGTCCGGGCGCAATCCACGCTTCGGACGCGAGAAGGAAACCCGAGATGTCGAATTTGAACTCTTTGGACAGCTTCAGGCGAGGTCGAGAGTCAACGTCAACTTGTGAGGTTCGCGACAAACTAGAATGCTGGACAAACTAACCCGAATCATGTTGTCAAGATCCACCGCCTCTCCGCAGACGCTGAAGACCTGGAAGGCATTCAAAGTGGTGTCACCCTGAGAACAGAAACGCACAAACCTTGACCTTTCCTCGCAGCACGTCAACCATTGTATCCAGCTGAAAGCTTTCTGGATACACTGAGTCCACGAATCCCGCTTCTGCTTTCTCGCAAAACGCGTCCTGGAGTTTCACGACCCTCCTGGCTTCGTGGTACGCTTGTCGCAGGGACCACATCGCATCCATACGATTTCCGTAACGTCGAGTGGCCTCGTTACATGATTGACTGGATATTGTAAGCACATGGCGATCAGGCTCACGTTCAAACACCAAGGAAGGCGGTGGTTTATCACTGACATCAAGTAACGCCACCCATCCTCCTCGTCGATCACCATCGAAGACGGTGTACCTTCGCGCGTCCTCTTGAGTTTCACAACATACGATTGGCCCCCTTCTCGTCCGCTGGCGTGTCAGAGAACGAATCTGAGAGATTCATAGTAGACTTGCCGATAATGTTGCCCCTTCCAGGGGCGATGTGCGCTGAGGTGACCCCATGGGTCAAAGCTCGCAGTATCCGGTCATCGAAGGTATGGAATCCGTCGATACTGCGCAGGTACGGCAGAATCGGGCCTTTGTTTGAATCGAGTTCATTTGAACCTGAGTATTCGACCTCAGTATAGACCGCAGCCAACCCTTCCAAACCTGCCGACACTTACCTCGGGTAACCGGACTGCTCAAAACTCCTTCATGTGAGTATATGTTCACTGCAAGAACGCAAAACGTTCAGAAAACGCGTGTTCTGATCACGAAGAGTAAGGAACTCACCTAAACCAGGTGTAATCCACGCTCCTCGGGCGTCTATAGTGGGTGTATCGCCGTCGCGCGAAATATCCTTCCCTATAGCCCGCACCACACCGTTTTCCAATAAGATCTCCCCATGACTGATGTTCTTTCCCTCCGTGAAAATCATAGCGTTCGTGATCAATACTGAAGGTGCCTTCTCCACATGTTCGACAGGGTCCGAAGTACCTCGAGTTCGACTTTGAAAATCTGACGGAGGACCCGGCCTAACTCGATGGGATTGACACAGCTGAAGGGCTTCCTGGCGCTCTTGAAGTGTAGCAGTTCGTACATGGGCGTAAATGTCGTTGTTTCGGTATAACGCGCTCCCTCCATAAGCAGTAAAACCAACAGTCGCCGCCAGAATTGAAACGAGAACGGTCACCAGTAAGCGAGGGGCTGGCGCCGTTGGCAAACCGGAGCCCTTCTCTCTCGTCTTCTCGGACATGGTAGTGGGGGGAAGGAGAGCAATGACCGAGTATTATTAAATGTCCAAGTCGACCTGACTACCTCATGTTGTCGTCGTGGACCAGGTCCAAGCTTTCTATGTAACGTGGACCATAAGTATTACGGTATCGTGGAAGGGGCGTGCATACAGGAACTGCGGTTCACCGGGACATCAAGAATGTACGCCCACAAATCGCGTTATTTTACGGTCAAAGATCACGATTCTACTGTCTCCGCAGAAACCCCTTTCTTTGCCTTCCGCTTCGCCTTCGGTACAACTTCAAAGTGAGTCTTCTTGGCCTTTAATATTTCCATGATTTCTGACAGGGAAAAGTCAAAAAGCCTGTGCGTAGATGAATGTGTAGAAATTCACCTCTGAACGTCATGTCCTCGTGTCCCTTTATACTTCGTTTCATAGTCAACCACCGCCTCTGCAAAGCGTGTGCGGACCAGTGATTCCAATCTTCATCCCCCAAGGTCCTCCAGTCTATTTCCGTGTCATCTCTAACGTTGAGGGAATCCAACCTGAAGCGATGATTTAGGCGAAAAGAGTTTAGAAACAAGTTATGAAACGCACTTGTGAACGAGGATATACGCGTCTTGGTTATTCCACCTGGGATTCGAGCCATCTTTCTTGACAATTTTACTCAAGCAATCGGTCCTATAACGTTCGTTGAGCGTCAATGGCACGCCAGAGTAAGAGCACGTCGCACCATTTGATCCTGCACTGTTGGCGGTTTCGTGTATTGCCCATTAATGCACTAACATTGCCCCAAAAGACCTCATCGTCTAGGGATTTGCCCCGTTTAACAGTCATATCCTCGACTATCTTGATTAATTTCTCTTCCTCCTCTTTGCTCCATTTCCCTAAACCAACGCGATGAATCTAACGAAGCGCGTCATGAAAAGTAAAGCCTTACCAGTGACTCGCTCTTCACTTCCGGAGATATGATTACGCCAACGGTCTCGACAATCTGAGCCACGTCTCCCAACGATCAAGCTGACTTTCTCCCATTGCTGTCCCATTGAGGCCACGGCTCTGTGACACGTCCTCATCAGAGCCATCGTTGAAAATCCAATGAGCTGGTTCACTCACTCGCGTAATTTGTCGTCCTCAGCTGGCATCCATTTCCCTTGCTTCTGTAGAGGATTGCGTTTCCGACGAACATGGTGATACACCGATATGATTGGTCGTAGTGGGACAGCGAGGGCTGAGTTGATCGACACAAACGAGGTCAATGCGAATATACGCGTGTAGTGATGGAGATGAACGTACTAATCTCTGACCAGAAAGAATTATCCTTATCCTTGTCTTGTTTTTGGAATATCATGTCGAGGAGTTGGTCGTGGGTGAGTCCTTTGGCCTATCCATGAAATTGGTCAGAAAGAGATATTAGGGCCAATGAGACGAAAGGAAACCTTACAATCCGATAGTTTTCGATGGCATTGTCTAGCTGTTGCTCCTCAATGTTGGAAAACTTCCCTTTTTTGTAAACAAGTCCTAAAAAGACTTAATTGAGCCCGGTAGACGAAACAGGAAACCACCGGGAAATTACCTCTGGACCGCACCAATTCGTCTAATTTGGATGTACTGAGCCACTTGGTGGCGAGTAGGTAAGCGTCTTCTGGATTTGGAGGAGTCGCAGGTGGAGGTAGTGTTGGTTGAGGCGTTGAAGCCTTTTTCCCCAGAATTTTTCCGGCTGATACGGGTCGTTGGCCGAGCGGAGGAGGAATCAGCGTGGCTAGGAAAGCAGGGTCGATTTGACCGTTCTGCACGAAGCCAAAGGCAGCTGGATCGGGAGGAGGGATGGCATTCGGTGAGCTTTGGGCTTCGTTGAAAGCTTTGATAAAGTCCGTGAGGCCATTGACGCCCATTTCTTGTAGTGCACGGACAACTGATTCGTTAGAGAGGTCATTGAGGAGTAGAGATGGATCGACTGGTTCGCTCGGACCAGCACAGGGAGCTTGTCGTGCATCTGCCTCTCCGGAAGTTGCTGTTGCCGCTGCAACTATTGCAGAGAGGAAATCGGCTGTTGAGATCGGGGCTGACTCGTCATCGGCGGGTGGATTCTGCTCATCGTGGGCAACAGCGACGGGAAGCTCTTGAGCACGTTCCTCTTCACGTTCGACCTCTTTCTGCTTCGACTTCCTTCGTTTCCGTTTCTTCTCGTTGGTGTCTTCGTCGGTGGCTCGATTGCGTTTCTTGTTCTGGGCGTCAGGAGGAGGTGCGATTGAGGGTAGGCTCTTTCGTGCAAGAAAAGCTTCCATAAAAAATCATGTCACAAGCGTCACACACTTATACTTCTACTAGACTGTGGACACAGCCACCCTCCCTACTCATCTTCATCTTCATCGAACCATTTCTCTTCCAAATCTCTGTCAATATCCCTGTCCAAATTCTCGTTGAAATCGACTGAATCGTAGTCGATATTCTGTCGATCCGTTAAGGAGAGTGACCATCTTATGATGTGATCTACTCACGTCGAGCAACCCATAGATGAACTTTTCGTGTATCCGTCGTTCAAATCCTCGCTTCTGTTCCTCAAAACTCTCAACTTCCGGCTCTGGTAATTCGTCCTCTAGCTCCTCATCGCTATCACTTTCTTCCTCTGGTACGAAATCCTCTCCAGTGGTTGCGCGAGCTCTGCGAATTCCTCGGACGCGTTCTGCTTCCCGCTCCTCTTCATACTGCCCGAGCAATGCTCCCAGTTTTCTCACATGCTTCTCGGAGCCTTGCATGAAATCCTTCTCCACCCATTGCTTCTCATCGTCGCCTTCCTCTATACCGCGTCGTTCTGTGCCAGTCCATAACGTCGGCCATGTTTGTCTCGCGGACACGAATCTCAACTGCTTGGGCGAGGAATTGACATATTCTAGGCGTCGATTTCGAATTGTCGGTATTGTGGTACGCTCTTTCGGTGTTGTAAGTACGGAGAAGGTGACCAAAAGTTGTTGTGGTAGTTGTAGTATGTGTTTTGACAGAAATGATATTGGATCTCTAGAAGGCGAAGGTTCGTAAGAATGTTGCAGTCCCAGGTATGAGAGTACGGGCTGTTCATTGAAAGAATGAGATGCCATGCCAAAGGTTGGGAGAGCTTAAAGATCAATCGGCGATGACAAAGGACCTTTGCTCGACGCGATCAAACACGTGTAAATATTTCGTGGCAATTTCGGTCACGCAAGTCACGCTCTTGTCAAATCCTGACCTTAAACTGGGAGTTTGAGCTGGCCGCGGCGAGCTGCAGCGCTGCCTGTCGATGCCCTCTCTTCCTCCTCATCCTTCCACACCTCGTACTGGGGACGCTCATGTAGGACTGCTCGTCTGCCAGTGGGGCTTCTGCCGCCGAATACTGGACTCGAGACGGAATTTGGTTATACATATCGCGGTCGACCATCTTCCCTTCACACCTTCTCAGCCCCGGGAAGACTTGCAGATGCTGCTGAGAGTGGAGGAGGGGATCGGAGACAGCTTCTCAACCGGAAATACTCTGGCCAGCTTGTCTCAATTGAGTGACATTGAGAAAAAAGCCAATGATAGCCAAGGTGCGTTACGATATAATATATGATCGACATATATTGACCATCTTCATCTATTTACCTATCAAATACTTAGAATCTGCTGGTGCTCGGTCCCTTCCATCCCCGCCCGTTTCAAATCATGCGATGACACCATCGTCCTCCCCCGTACATCCTCCCATCCATTCCGAGGACGACCACCTCAAGCGGTCGTATCGATCACCCAGCCCTTTTGCACCATTGCCCAATCCCGACTCAGTCTCTCCATTTCTTTTCGATGAAGCTCCAGTCGTGCTCTCTACTGGTGTCGACCCTGATGAAGACGAGCTCGTGAACCAGTGGACACCGGAGCTTCGCCTCCCTTCACCGACATTTGCAGAATTATCCTCCTCTATACCCAGCTCCCCGGCCATGCTCTATGATCCACCATCCCCTTCTCTTAGTGCCCTCATTGATGAGTCTGTCGAGAACAGAACAAAGCGGAAGAGTCCTGCTGACGGCTTTGATGAGGAAGATCAAGACTCAATCTCCTCCTCAGAATCCAGACGGCAGGTTATAGAGCAGCTCACGTGCGAAGAGGACGAGCGGGGGGAAGAGGGCATTGCTCTTTCTCATCAAGGCTTATCGACCGAAGCTAACTTCTCCACGTACATGGACCATCTGTCCCCCGTCCCCACAGATTTGAGCTCCGACCACCACCCGGCTTCACCTCACATTTCGCCAGACACACCCAGGCAATCGCTTTACTCACAACCCCGTGCACCTCCCACGTACTCGATGCCCAGTGTCTCCGTTCCCCCGGCGCAATCGCAGGTTTGGTACATGCCTCGGAGAATCAGGTCTCAAAAGCAAACGCGAAAAGGTTCCAGCAGTACAACCACCTCAGCAATGCAGTCGCCTGTGGATACCATACGTCCAGATCACTTTGCCTTGTGCCAAAGCCAGGGGCTAACTCAGGCCAACGACGTGGATTCGATGGTTCTTATGTCCCAGGCTCCATATGATAGCCAGGCGTATGCCGTCTAGGAGTGTGGATGATCCTCTTGTGCTCGAGAAGTCTGGGATTTGCTGCCCTCCAAGAATCCGCAATTGGTTCTTGTTTGTTTCTTGCGATTAGGGCTCACCGTGGTGGGGTTTTTTTGTCTCCGGCGCGCTTCTGCCAGAGAACCACTCAAAAGGCACGCTGCCCAATGCTTGCTTGCTCTTCCATACATACTGTACTTATAACATTACTTATTGGTAGTACTTTAACTCCATGTATTTGTGTCATCCACGCATAATTCTGTATATCACGACTCCCTTTTTTTCCAATGACCGGAAGTTTCCCCAGTTCTGGACGGTGCTGAGTATGTCATGCTACAGTTCCCCTACCAAAGCAGCTCAGGGCACATCCAAAAAGTAGCCTATGTGTCCGCACCAGGAAGCTCTGCTCCATCCGATGCCACAATAAAGTCGATTGTGAGCCTCCTGAACAAGTACTGCGCCTTCCCCGCAAGCCGAACACGTAGCTCATAACACCCTGCCTTGACTTCCGGTAAACCTTCAATCGGGAGAGACTGAAATCCGTAAGACGCCGCGACATCGAATTCAGTGGTGAGGGCGCCGTCGGAGCCACCGTCGTCTGAAGGTGCGAGCGAAGCAACAGGGGCAATATCCTCGCGAAACGCCTGTAGCGAGAGACGCGGGACTACTCTTCCATCCTGAGGAATATATACCATCGCAAAGAGGTCCGCAAGCTCCGATAACAGGAGATCGTGGTGGTAGGTCAGAAGGGGGCGTTGCCCTCGGATTCCCCGGGACAAACCTCACATCCAACGCTTTGTATGTGAAAACGTCTCCGCTCTGCGCCTCCTCTCTCCAATTCTGACGATTCGTGATGATGCTGCCGTCGATGCAGCCTCTGTCGACGAAAGCACAATCTTGGAACGCGAGGCAGATTATCCCTGGATGCCGTTGCAGGACAGAACTGACCAGACTGGTGGCTTCGGTATCGAACCCGGACCTGCAAAACATTGCCGTTGTGAGCGATAGTGAAGAAGGGAGAGTTTCGAAGAGGGTGAGAGCATCGAAAAGAAGCGTTTTCCGGGAGTAGGTATCGCGAAATTCAATCATCTGAACTGATTCAATCTGCTCGACCAACGCCCTTGAAGCTCCTTCCCCCATGGCCAGCTCATCGATACATGTGTACGGCGGACTGAATTCGGGAGATCCTGGGCCCCATGGATCAATACGGTCGTGCAGGGATGATGCCTTGACATTGCATAGACGGCGCAACGATGACTGGACGAATACAATCATGTTATAGTACGTCCAAGTCAGAACGCCTATCTCGTTAGGATCGTTTCTGGAAAAGAGGGGAAGAAGGAAGTATCTAAGGTTTTCTAGACTTCGAAGTGGCGGGAGCTCGAATAGCGCCGAGATGGTGGATAGTTCACTGGATTGGTCCATGCAGGTAGCCATCAGTTCTTTCCTGTTCTCTAACACGGGATCACCGATGGGCAGTTGGCGTAGGGATCGAAGTTCCCGTACTAACACATCGTGTGTCGTCTCGTACTGCAAGAAACTGAGAGGACTCGCGGCCTTTTGTCTTCCGCGACACGCCTCTTTTTCCAACAAGATGCGGTCCTCCATGGTGTGGATCCGTTCCAACGCAAGCCGGCGGGAATGAGCTGGGGACAACGACATAGACTGAACAAGCTGATGCTCGAGGATACAGAGGTAGACCTCCGTAACTGCACTGTCGAGTATAAGTGCCCACTCAACCATTTCATTGTGCCACTTCTCCGTTCAATTAAGTGGGAAGACTCCGAGAAGTAGGTCATTTCGAGTAATCACTTTTCAAGTCCTGTATTTGGCACGTTTGAATGTACTTCTTGTCTTGTTCAGTCAAGAGCATCGCTTTACGCATATTCTCCGAGCTGGAGAGGGGCGGAAGAGTGACCATCCATGACAAGGGCAGCCCGTTCGCCAAGCCATTGACCATGCATGACCGACTGAACAGATTCGAGGAGTAATCAACGAGAAGGTCGAGTGCTCGTTGGCCAACTGTTGTGTCCGGTGCGGGATTAGTTAAGTGAGTGTCGGGATTCTCAGCCATCGCCTTCAGCAACTAGTACTAAGCATAGGCTTGGTTATATAGATATGAGGTCCATTTGAGTGCCTCTGAGAGGTGACCAACGATGAGAAAGTATCGTGAATGGGACGCCATGGATGGGTGAACAGAAACAGATAATACCTCATTCCAAATCGGGTTGTGCGTTTCATGACAGCGCCTATGAGCGCCCACACAACTCGGAATCAATAAACTGACTTGCGAATGACTCGAAGCTCATAACTTGAACTCACCCACCATGTCAACGTCTACTTCCACGAGACAGCCTATTCACACTAGCACCATAAACATTACTTTCCTGGGCACGGCGTCCGCCCAGCCGTCTTCTACAAGAAATCATTCCGCACTAGCTCTCCGTCTTGGAAGCGATGTATGGATCTTCGACTGTGGTGAAGCGACACAACATCAATTGCAAAAAAGTTCTGTAAAGATGGGGCGGATCGAGAAGATTTTCATCACTCATACTCATGGTTAGCTCGATTTCTTTGACCGTTTACCTCGATGAGACTGATCTAAATAGATCAACGCTCGAAGGCGACCACATCTTCGGTTTAATGCCGCTAATGGCTGCCTGTCTCAACGGTGCAGGGGGGACCGCAGACGGTATTGAAGACCCGAGGGCGCAAGTCAACTTAGATGAACCAGTATGAGCCTATCTCGCTCGTTTCGTTGCGCCGGCTTACCTTCCTCCAACCAAGCCTTTGGAAATTTACGGTCCCCTGGGTACCCGCGCATACGTCCGAAACGGCCTCACGTATACCCACACACTCTTAGGACGCCCATACGTCGTGCACGAGTTACGCCTCCCCACAGATCCTCAAGACGGCGATTTTACCCAGCTTCGACCCCATCGAACAGAATTGCCTGGGCGCAATATACCGCTGGAAATCGGGTCCAGCGACGTCCCTGCCAGCGGTTCATGGCGAAACATATACTCCGACAACGTGTTATCTGTCTCCGCTGCGCCCATCTTGCATTCCGTACCTTGCGTCGGGTACGTCGTACATGAAGCTAGTGTTCCCGGTAAAATCGATCCAAAGGTGTATATTCCCGAAATTAAACGGACCAAGACGCCTATGTCTGTCATGAGACAGCTACAGGAGGGAGAGGAGGTGGCACTATCCGACGGAACCGTTCTACGTGGTCCTGCAAGACGACCTGGTCGGAAGATCGTGATTCTGGGTGACACCTACGACCCTTCGGCGATGGCATCGCTATCTCAGGACGCAGACCTATTGGTGCACGAAGCGACGAACGCTCATCTTCCTGGTATCGATGTCACAACCAAGGAGACGGACACGTTCGAGTCTGTGCAGGAGAGGACCATGTCCAGAGGGCATTCCACTCCACAGATGGCCGGCAAGTTCGCCAAATCAATCGGTGCAAGGATGTTGATTCTCAATCACTTCTCCGCTCGCTACCCGGGAAACGACGATATGGACGAAGATGCTAAGAGAATCATGACCGGGATAAGGGACCTGGCTGTCTCTGAATACGACGGACCGGTGATGTGTGCAAGGGATTTGATGAGTGTGGATGTATCCTTCCAGCAGAGTAACGATAATACATGACGAAATGGAGACCCTCCGGGATATGAGAGGCTCAATCCTCATCCGGAGGTTCAGATAGATCGCTACTACCGTCTGTAGCCTCTCCCTCTTCGAGATCTTCTCGGTGCTTCTTCCCTCGAGTGCTCCTGATCTCTTCTTCCACCTCGCCCATTTCAATGTCATCACCAGCCACCGATTTATCTCCTTCTATAGAACTAGTTCCCTTCTCCTTTTCCTCCCCTTCCTCTCCCTCTTCCCTATCTTCGTCAGATTTTGTCGGAGCGGGTGTACCTGCGGCTACGCTCGTGCTATCTCCATCCAAGCCCTCCGGCCCTGGTGTCGGTGCCGACGACATGGCAACATCACCTCCCCCAGTAGTAAACTGTAAGGTACCCAGACTGGAGATAATTCCATCCAGGGCTGCCTTTTGACTTTGAATCGTACGGTTTTGCATGTCATGCTCAGCTCGTATAGCTGCTATGTCATTTTCCAGGTCCTCTATACTCCTAGAAACGAATGAATGTAAGGAGACGAGCGACCGGTATTCAAACGAAAGGAAAACCCACAGCTCTAGCTCAGCTCGACTCGGAAGAGAGTTCACCTTTTCAGCTACCACGTCGTATTCGATTTTTCTTCGTCTGAGCATTTGCGCGTGTTCCAAGGATGTCTTCAGCTGTTCAATTTGACCGCGTAATGTTCCATGCTCGTCGTCTACAGTGAATCAGTCAGGAATGAGTTGAGATTATGAAGACTTGCAGAAAGCGCACCTATACGTTGTTTCTCCCGCTGATACTCCCCCACCTGGCGTGCCTCAGCCTCACATATCAACATGCTCTTCTTCAGCAACAGCTGGAACGATGCAAGCTCGACCAGAAACGCCTCCCTCGCCATCTCAATCTTCTCCTCTTCTTGCTCTTTGTCCTTATCCGATCCCTTTTCTTTCTCGCTCAGAACGTTTACATGAGGGACCAGAGGTTCTCTCGCCACGGATTGATATTGGTGGAACTTTTTGATGACGCGTCGGAGAGGTCGTTCATCGTTTGTGATACGTGCATGGACGATTTGGTCTACGTGAGAGGTCCGAATGAGGTTTAGTTGGCATTTGGGGACGGGATGACAATCGACATTAGCACAAACCTTCTTCCTCGGCGGTCAGAGGAGGTATGACAATAGGTTGCTGAGCCGACGATGAGCCTGAGGCCTCAGATGCGACTGCCATTAGAAAGAATGAGAGCGGCGGGACAGAAGACGAGAAAGATGTTTTGTGCTGTGGGGGTAAGAGACCAAGGGCAATGATAGCTCTCGAGCGCTGGTTTGACGCCCACTTCTACTCCAAGTTGAAGTAACAAATACAAGGTATAGCATTACAGTCAGTAAGTAGTCCCAGCCTGGCAATCGAAAGAGCGTCAAGGATGTACAAGTAAATAAGTAGATCTGCAGAGTATCGGAAGGTTGATATATATTACAGTTAAATATTGCCATGAAAGTTGTAAGTATGAGTAAAGGAAGAGGGGAACACCGAGAGAATAGGATAAAAGTACATATCTGTACATATATTAGCCCCACTCTTCCGCAACAAACGGAGTAACGAGCTCATAAACATCTTCGTTTCCTCGTCCTGCCTTCCTACCGTTTTGTTTATTTCGCCCAAACTTCTTGAAGAAACCGCTCATTCCGCTTCCTTCGCTGCTGTTATCCGCCTCGTAAGCATTAGGGTAGCATAGCTGAATCATTTTTGTGAGCTTCCTGAAGCCACTCGAGCTGTCGCTCATATATCGTCTCGACTCTTCAAGAGCTGCTTGAAGGTAAAGAGCTAGATTAGGGAATGTGATGGGTAGACTGGGGTATGGCTTGCTCTCCGTCGCCGGGACGGTAAAGACTTTCGACAGCGGCGTGTCCGGGTTGCTTCGCAGAATCGCCGGAATTGGAGAGAGGGTATATGAATAAGGCAACACGTCAACGTCGTTATTCGTGTATCTGCGATTTTGAGGGCCTGGTGGAGCTGGGTGGTCAATTGTAAGCCATATTATGGTTCGCCAATCATGAGAACTGTGGTTTGGCTAATAGCATTGAAGGATAAACGGCAATTAGTAGTGAAAGTTGTGTCAAGAGCGGGACACGTACACGGACGAATTGTATCACGGTCCGCAACTTCATATCAAACTTATTCTGAGCCATCGCTTCTACTGTTGGTTCAACTCTCGTTCCTGGTAGACGGGCCATCAACATCAGTAAGTGACGCCAGTTGGGAGCTTGGAAGTGCAGTGGCGGACATCGACCATATGGTAGCGATATGATGTTTGGCATCGGTCCTTGCATAGCCGTTAATCGAGGCCCTACTTCAGGCATATTCCAGCCAACAGCTAGATAGACAACGTCAATATCGGGGCTCGGTATCCATCCGGACTACATGACAAAGTAACTTACAGACGCCTCTGAGGAGCTCCGTGTCCAAAAACTGGTTGGCATTGATAGGTGGCGTCTCGGGACCGTTGCTAAAGCTTGCCGGTGTTTCGACCTTTCCTGGGAGCGACGCAGTGGAGGGTGATGGGGGAGCGCTAACATCGAGGGGGTCTGCAAGCTTTATGGAGATATTGGTGTCCGACTGAGTAGAACGGACAGGGACAAGAGGCATAGGCACAGGCATGGGCATAGGAGGCATGCTCTCGATTGAATTGCCGGTTGAGCTAAGGGAAGCAGAAGACGGTGTCCTTGGAGGTAGTGATTCCACGCTAAAGGACGTCGTGTCCGAACTCTGAGGACGCGGGGTAGGTCGGGGAGAGATCGCGTCGTCGTAAGTTGGAGGTAGAGCAGCCAATGGAGAGTTCATAGAGCCATCGTCTTTCATCTCTTCATTCTCTTCAGCAGCAAGCCTCCGAGCAAAGTCCTCGTCAGATTCGATAGCCTACGTGAATGTAAGAATTGCGAGGGTCGAGGAAAATCATACAAGGAGGACCCACCGAGGACAACCCGTTTTGCTGGCTTCCCCTCACCTCTGTTTCTTCTTGCTCTGCAAGTTGACGGGCGAAGGCTTCGTCGTCATGAAGGCTCGGAGTTGTGACGGTCGATAAGGATGCGTGTGACGAAACAGTAGAAAGCGGTCGTGAACTGGCTTGAGGTATTGGGAGTGATCGCGCTGGAGGAAGAGGCGACACGGGAAGGGAAGAGGCCGCTGATGAAGATGAAGATGAGCTTGGAATACTGAAACGGTCGCTATGTGAGGACAAGGTCGAGGGGGATGGCTCCTGCGGACGTGCGGTCCGTAAAGATTCCTCGAGCGCTCTCGCTAAATCATCCTCCTCCTGAGTCGTGAGTTTCTCTAATCTCAGAGCCCGGTTCTCCGACTCTGTTCTCGACATCTGTATCGCTGTTTCTAGTTCAGACTCTTCGTTCCCATGCTGAATTGGAGATCTGGGAACTGATGGGACGCGAGATTCAGGTAGAGCGGGCAAAGGTGGGGGATGGCGTGGGAGAGAAGGCATAGGTGGAGGAGGAGGAGGAGGTACTGGTGCAGGAGCAGTCCGGGATCTGCTCAAAGATGGACTGGTATAAATCGGTGCAGGAGCAACGGCTGAGAAGGACTGATGACGATGGTACGAAGATTGAGAACGAGGGGACGGGGGCTCAGCGGAGAAGAACAGATCAGCTCCGTGGACCGTTGAGGGCGGCTGAACTATCGACCTGGGAAGAGGCATGATGGAGAGTGAGAGAAAGGCAGGAAAGGGGAAATCTGCGCGCCTAACATGACAGTCCCCAGTTCGATCTCAATTGTCACTCGCACTGAATTACACAGCTTGTGCATCTGAGCGCTGGCGTCTAAGTCGTCGGCAAATCAAAATCAAGTGGATATCGACATCCTGCCAGTACATATCCTGTACAACCTGTGCCCACCTCCTCCAGCACAGCGTGATATCTAGCCTACAATGCAAAGATCGAAATGAAACTATCTTACGAACAAAAAATGCGAGTGATTGAAATAGTGCTTGCGAAAGATGTGTACCAGAGCGTGTGGGAACAGATGATGGAAGGCATGGGTTGTGGTCAGCGAACAAGATGGACAGAATTCGAAAACTATGCAAACGTAAAGAACGTGAAAGCGTCATGTATAGTGTGGGTAGGGTCATGATGAGATTATGTGCGAAGCGGTGACCTTTGTCGAACTTGGGCCAGCGCCCTGCATCGTGGTTGTTTTGAAGCCAAGCTGTCGGAATACGGCTGGTATATCCTGGTCAGCCTTCAATCTCGCTAACGAAAGGAACGATGTACCTATTAAATCGGCCTTTTGCAACGGTTTTGACAGGGACGCAGCAAAGACACTATTTGGTTCGGTGCTATCAGTGCCGCTATAGGCACTGACCGCGATGATAGGCGTGTTTGTGTTCTTGCTATTCGTGCTTTTAATGTACCTTGCGGCACCCTCGCCGTCCACTGAAATTACAGGTACGTCAGTTAACGAGCGCTTAGCGGCGACGCTACTCGAATTCACGTACAGACTGGCATGTGAAGGTCCATCAGGATACAGTCAAATTCTGAAATGGATGAAATCTGAGATCTAGAAACCTAAAACACGCTGGATACTCACTGATGTCTCCCATTGCGACACTGATGGCCTCCGAGCCATCAGCAACAACGACACAGCGACAACCTAGTCGTATCAGCAGCGTCTCGATGATTTTGGCAGTAATGGGATTGTCTTCTGCCAATAAGCACGTTACTGCACGATCACTTAGATCTGGGCCCCTCTTCAAGTCGATAGAATGAACGGAAGACGGTGGAGTATTCACGGAACCGTGCCCAACGGATGAGGTCCACGTTTCTGAACCCGAGCCCTCACCACCACTTGACGCAGAAGCAGTACGAAGACGACTTGGCATGGAATTTCGTCGATCACCTCCTTCCAAATGATTGAGCTTGAATCGTTCAACAGCTCCATATTCCGAGATCTTGCGAGCGTGGTTGCTTCCGCTGGCACCTGCGCTCCCAGGCGTCGAAGGAGGAATGCTGGCACGTGATGGGGACGATGCTATTGAAGAAGTGGAGGTCGCAGGGGACGGGGGATTGGTCGGCATATTCTTTGGATCCATCGAAGTAACCACACTGGGAGGTTTCTTCACACGATGCGACACGCTCCGTCTCCTGTTGTGCAGACCCGTTGACTCTGAGATGGCGTGTGTGAGTGGAACCATTTGATCCGTCTTGAGCTTCCTAATAACGTCGTCATTCGCCTGCTTCAGAACGGGGACGTTCTTGAAGCTGAAGGACCCAAAGTCATCGGTAACCGGAGTAGAAGCGGTCGTCTCTCGGCCTGCGATAGGGACAGGCATAGAAGGTGGGGGCATCGAGTCGACAATCGGGCTGTTGAGCGTCGACTGTCCGGCAACAGCCACTTGGTCATCATCTTGGAATAACATCGGTATCGCGCCGCGCGGATCGAAGTAATCTGTGGATTCGGGATCTGTGACCTGCGGGATGAATGCAGCCTCGGTAACGGTGACCTTGTCCCATTCAATTCCTTGGAACCATGGGTGTGCTCTCACTTCGTCCGCGCCATTGGCTCCAAGACGACACTCCGGATCTATGGTCATAAGCCTCTGCATGAAATCGCGAGCTTCCTCCGAAAAGTCCACCCATTCTTCGTGCCACTCCACATGTCCCGACAAGATGTTCTCGAACACCCTCTCAGGAGTGTCGTCATGGAAGGGTGGGATTCCGTACAAGAATTCATAGGTGATGACACCGAGAGCCCACTACAACGGAAGCCTGTCAGTACCAGGTGTTTGGCATTAGTAGAAAGATACGTACCCAATCGACAGCAGCGTCGTCCTTTCGTAGACCCAGGATAGTTTCGGGCGCCAGGTAATCAGGAGTGCCAACGAATTTCTGTTCTCCTGGAGGGGTTCCACTAGCAGAGTTCGAGTTCGAGTTTGAGTGGGAATGCGATCTCAGATCAGTAGTGAGCTCAGTCGCGAAAGATTGCAGCGGACTGTCTGCATTCTTATTTCGGAGACTCTGAAGCACAGTAACAGACTCTGAGCCGCTTGCTTCACTAGCGACATCATCTGTAGAGGTCAGATAAGGGGAGCTTCCTATGCGCGGAATCGAATTGGTCCTTTGTGTAAAGTACGAACCTCCATCGTTAGGGAACAGGGGGGATGACAGATACGCCGAATCGATGGACGGTGGCCGAGAACGTGAGCCGAATCGAGCATATCCTCGGCCCAGCTGACCCTCACGCGTTTGTCGTCCGAGCAGACCAATTCTGCTCAAACCAAAATCGGTGAGTTTCAGGTGACCATGCTGGTCAATGAGCAGGTTGTCAGGCTTCAGATCACTGCGGGAATGATATGAGTCACTACAGAACTCCAATTACGATTTGGGATACTGACCGGTGAACAATACCGCGGTGATGCAAGTACTCGAGACCCAGCACAACCTCCGCAATGTAGTTTTTCGTCCACTCCTCTGGCAACGATCCCAAGGACTTGATGAGTGCAGCGCAGTCACCGCCGTTGAGATACTCCATTACCAGATACAAGTTATCCTTGCTCTGAAAGGTGAAGTACAACTTCGCGACAAAGGGAGACTCAGCTTGCTTCATCAGAATCATGCGCTCGGCTTTGACGTTGGTGATCTGGTTCTTTGCAATCATATCTGCCTTCCTCAAGACCTTGATTGCGTAGTAATCCCCAGTGACCTTTTTCTTAGCCAGGAAGACTGAGCCGAAGGCACCTTTACTGATAGGTTTAATGATGTCAAAGTCCTTGATGGATGCGGCAGTGGTACGGGAGAGAGGGGCAGTGGAGGACTGTCGGGGGGAAAGGGGACCAGAACTTGCCATAGGATTGATGGTCGAATGTCGCCTATGTCCTCGCTTCTGAGATGATTCTCTCTGAAGACTTCCAGAGGAACCATCTCGAGCGATGACCTGAGGTGATGCAGGGGGCGTAATGACTAGCTTCGGCTCGAGAAGACTCGACGAGGACTTGCGTGTCTTGATCGTGACGCTCCTTGTGTCGTCCAGATTCATTGCAGGGACTGGTTCTTCTGGCTCGTGAGATGCTATGATGGGAGCAGCAAGTGCAAGGGGGGATGAGATCGACGAAGGGGTTGAAGAGCGCGTATGAAGGTTCCGAGCACCATGAGAGGCGGAGGTCGACATCGGAACCGTAGAACTAGGTCGAGGCTCAGGAGGAGTGATGGGCATCGGGGACGACGCAACGGGTGTGGGATCAGTAGTACCGGTAAAGGCATATTCAGATGTTGTGCTTGAGTGATCATCTTCAGCACCTTCCGATCCGCCTCGAGTAGGTGGTTCCGAGGTGTCCGCATGAGCGACTTCCTCCTCTTCGTCGCCGCTACTACACGATTCACTATCGCTGGAACCATCTCCCTCCAGCGAAGCGACGTACGCGCCCACTCTGTCCTGCCACTCACACCATATCTTCTCCGAGTACCGGATGGTATTCTGCATCCGCACGACTGAGTCTATCTTCTGGCGCATGACTCTTTCCACATCCTGCACTAGCTGGTTCAACGCAGCATCCTCGATGGTAGGTTTACTCCAGTTCCGAACTTGTGACATCTTCCGCTCTGAGCTAGGGGACAACAACCGCTGCCGCTCTATGGGCTCCTTCGCCTCCTCCTCCTTCAATGATGGCACGGCTACCTCTGCCGCAACCTGAAGGATATCCTCCAACTGGTCAAGCAACCGCCGCTGCATCTTCTTAACTCCGAACCTCTGCATCTTGCTAGCGCGGAAAAGCTGGAGTGGCGATGCTATCCCCGGTGAGGATGGTATGAAGATAGGCAGGCCACGATATTCTGGGACGGCGACGGGCGATGACCGGTCCATAGCAACGCAAAGATCTCTGATGGTAGCTCTCAATTCCGCAATGGACTCGTTGCACTCGACTATCTCGGCCTCCAGACGATGTGTTTCCACGCAGGTTTCGCTGTGCTTCTCGAAGTACCACTGAGGGATCTGGCACTCGCATATCCGGCACATTATAGGCTCAGCGCTGATGGGTAGCGGGAACGGCAGAGGGGTCTCTGGTATGCTACCCGACAAATCTGGTTGTTCGGAGAACTTTCGCGCAATGGGCGGTGGCGGAGCGTAATCGCTTTCGTCCACCTCTGCAGACGCGAACGGGATGGCCGGGGAATCCTGCTCGTAACGTGGAGGCGCAATCGGTTTGATGACCCACATAGTATGGGAGGGTTCGCCGTCTTCGCGATCAACCATGAGCATACCTTTGCCTTCCATTTGTTGGAAGAGAGGCCTAGGTTGAGAGTAATCTCGATCGTTCTCGGGTTCCACCCTTAGTCTGAACCGAGCTTCGACAGTATGAGAATCATCGTCCATGAGACGCTGCGTCGCAGTACTGAATACGTGCGCATCGGCGGGATGCAATTGTGATGACACTCGAGTGCCGAATAACTCATCCGGATCGCTCCTGAGAAGAAAGAGATTAAAAGGCGTAGGGAGCAGAAAAGAATAGACATGTACCCCACGACCACTCTCCACGCATAATTAATCCAAATCAAGTGATCGCCGTCTAAGCTGAGCTCTAAAACGATATTCTGGTTTTGGGCAGTTTCGGCTTGGAGTCTTAACCTCTCGGTGGCCAAGACT
Source organism: Marasmius sp. AFHP31 (assembly GCA_024721195.1). Classification (NCBI taxonomy): domain Eukaryota; kingdom Fungi; phylum Basidiomycota; class Agaricomycetes; order Agaricales; family Marasmiaceae; genus Marasmius; species Marasmius sp. AFHP31. The sequence continues at coordinate 33,195 of JANHQD010001402.1, read as the reverse complement.
CGAGCGGAATCCGTGTGTGCTTGTTCTTGGGTTTTAGAAGCGCTGCGCGTATGACCATCTCGCGTGTCGGTCAAATTGGTGAGTGTTTTTGGATGTTCGTCCCTGGAACGACGTCCATGGCTAGGAGGCCGGTGCAGTCGGTGTTTGTTCTCGTCTTCTGGATTAAGCCTAAAGCCTTCGAGCCCAGGTGATCCTTGTTGGGGGTTTGGGGGTGAGGTCTCGGACATGATGTCGTCTGCAGACTTAGTGACGAAGGTCAAAGGCTCGTCAAGCTCGTCCTCTTCGTCGTTGAAATTCCAGAACTGCTTCTCCGCTTCCCACCACTCAACCACTCGACTGAGACTTGCGACAGCAAGCAAAACCTGGACGTACCAGTTTCGCCCATGCCAGTCGGGGTGGGCTTCCCACGCTTTCCCGATGTCCTGTACTCTTTGAACAAGGGACTCGCACACCTTGGGCTGGGCAGTAAGCTGCGCGATGGACATGTCGATGATTTCTGTGGCGACGCCAATAAGTTCGTAGAGGGCGGTCATGATGGGGTCAATGGGATCGTCAATCAGAATTCGAGAAGCACGACGATTAGGTGGGGGATTGGAAGGGTAATCAGAAAACGAGGCATGGCTCGAGATTGGCGGGAGGGGGGATCTAGAGCGAGAAGTTGATCTGGAACTATGACCGGACCTTGGGGGACGCGAGGGAATATGTATCGTGCGAGAGAGTCTCCTAGATGAAACTCCTTGATTTGCCCACGATGACCCGGACGAGTTGGGGTTGCTCTGTTTACGAGTGAGCGGTGCCTCAGGTAGCATAATGGTAGAACTAGCCGGAGATGAGGACACGGCGCTCGAGGACATGGAAGCGGAGAGAGGACGATCCCAAGGAAGCGTCTGCTGTCGCCTGAGAGCACCTGGACTCACAGAGGTCGACGAAGAGGCTGGGTGAAGAGAAATACGAGAAGAGGAATGAGTTAATACTGGAGAAAGGCTGAGGTCGTCATCAGGAGACCCACGTTGTCGACTGTGACGCCCATGGTACTCGAGTTCCGCTTCATATCCTCCATCTGAGCTACAATCATCGGAATGCAGAGCTGAGCGCAGTTCTGAGGCTTGATATCCATAGGGATGGTCGCGGTATGCGTCTACATCTCCAAAGGGCGAATCTTTATCTCGATCGCGTTCACGGTCTCGATAATCCCGGTCAGGCTCATAATCTCCCTCCTTGAGGCGCTCCTCGAAAAATACGGTGATGTTGTTGGTGACTTTCTGGAGCTCCTTGTCGCACTCGGCCTTCGCAGCTTTTAGACGACGAGTTACATGTCGCCTAACGAAGGGCATGGAAACGGTATTGGAGCCGGACCCATGCTGATTGTTGCCCTGGCTGGTGGGGGGTGAAAGAACGGTTTCTGGAGAGAAAATGAGAGGACTAGGAGGCTGTCGACGCTGCAGAGCAGAATCTGACATGGGAGAGATGGCTCAGCGGGCGACTGGACCTTGGGGGAAGGCAGCTGGGAGGAAGAGAGAGAGACAAGGAGGGCGAAATGAGGGATCGGGAGGACAGAAGGAAAATTAGTAAAACTAAGAGATGGAACGATGGATCAAGAATTCATGAGAGAGGGAGAGGGAGATTCGAAGGAGACCGGGTGCGTGGGTAGCTGGTGGGAGTTTGAGACAAGTCTCAAGGAGCAAGGGATTACGCTAATAAGCCCAGCCAGCCTTGCCTCGCCTCAATTTGATCTCAGTATCAAAAGCTACCATTTATTCTTCATCTTTCCTTATAAACACTCAACCGTTCCCCAATTACATAGACCAGCGGCTCGACAGTCCTCGGGTTTCAGGCGAACAAACTCGAGACTGCACAAGAACCGCCCGTAGTCGACGCGCATCGCGTGCGGATAATTTTCTTCTTCACGAACCACCATCATGTTTGCTGCTCTCCGTCAAGCAGCACAAAGGTCCACGTCGGTCTCGAGGGCCTTTTCCTCGACCTCTGGTCTGGCCAATTCCATGCCGAACGGGAACGGAGGCTTTGCTGTACTACGGAAAACCGTAAACGAGACAGCCAACAAAGTCCAGGGCTCCAGTATGTTCCGCGTTCTCTTTGGACTTTCTTTTCTTCGTTAACGAGTCCTTTCTAGCTTTCCAACGCAGTCCCAACTCTCCCTTCAGATCATTCGAGGCCAACTCCGTATGAAAATTCTTTTGCTTTTACCCGTTTTGTCCTCACGGATTTTTCCGCGTGCAGTTCATAACCCCAGACAGACTCAAGTATGACAACGTTCTGAAAGGGAGCAAGAGACGAACCACAAGACCAAGAGTTGGCCCTTCTAAACGCGAAGCTAGAAAGAAGGATCCCTTCTACCAACTAAACATAGACCCCCTCACCATGGCCTTAAATCCATACGTTCTCAACAACTACGTTTCGGACATGGGCAAAATATACGGTCGCAACATCACCAATCTCACCATGAAGAATCAGCGACGGTTGGGCAAGGCAATACGGAGAGCGAAGATGATGGGTGTCATTCCTGTTCTCAGTAAACGAAACATCTTCCATAGCAATACGCTTCATGTTCCGACTGGGAATGCTCGGGTTCCTATTGGAAATGCCCGAGTATAGACCTATGGTAATGCAGTCCGCATATCCATAAATTTTTTTCCTTCTCCACCTATCCCTGACAACCGAACAATTGGACCTCGGTCATGACTGCGGGAAGCTGGAGCCAACCCTGTTTGTTTCTCCGGTATAGTACCCATGGATAATTCCCAGGTTGAATAGAGTTCTTTACGCTGCTTAACGCCAATAGGCATCTTGATACCCAGCTCAGATGACTCCCGCTATGACGGCGGTTCAGGCTATTCGCAACGTAGTTCGCGACTTTAACCCGCGGTGAACGTAGCTCTGAAGGCTTGTGACTGTGGCTCCTCATTGCGCTTGTGCATTGTCGTAACAATACGCTTTCTGCGCTTACTCCTTGCCTGTCCGGCCAATGCGTGCGTGAGCGAATCTCATCCGAGAACACGAGAGAAGCCACGGCCAGACACGGCCATGCTGGGTCGGGTCTTGACAGAAGACCAATTCTACGCATCACGCGCTAGAACCAAATAGTTTTGGATAGTCCCAAGGTCTTCTGAATTGCCAGATCGCATCGGTTGAATGTAAAAGGAGCCCTGCTTCATCCTGTGATTTCCTCAGAGGGGAAGGAGTTTCAAGGGAACCGGCGGAAGGGATATCTGATGACCTTTCCAAGACGTTCCGTCATTTGAGGTAACGAAAGCTTTGTCAATTACTGAGAGTATCCTACATCGAGTTTGTCTTCTACAATTCTGCTAGAAGCATGGTTCCGAGGTTCTGAACGACTTGGTCACCCATAGCCTTCTCTACCGCGTCCTCTAGATGGCGCTTCGGATCCTGCTTCCCGACATGTCGTGTCTTCAGTTGCTCAGCAGTCAGGGTCGACTCCTCTTGGACAGACTTGTTGTAGGCTTCGGAGAGGGTAAGCATAGCCTAAAGGAGGAGAGGAGGTGTTAAGAGGTGTTAAGCACGTCAAATTTCTCGATGGACGGTCCTTACTTTGATAGACTTCTCATTCGTCTCCTTGTGGACGTTGAAATCGCGTAATTTCAAGCCTTCTGTCCAATTCCGCTTGTGAAGATTCATGAGCATGGATTCTTCGAGCGGTGTTTTCCGATAATTGACGGCGATAGAGTAATAGTGTCTATTCAGTCCGTGGATGAGGGCCTGTATTGATGGTTTGTTGATGTGACCAATGTTCGAGGTCGTTTGACGCGGTTCACGTCCAGAGATGACCGTTTGGGGGTTGATGAGACGGAACGCGTCAATGACCACCTTTCCTTTCACTGATTGGATGGGGTCGACGACCACAGCGACGGATCGGGAATTGAGGGATTCGAAGGACTGGAACGTTATTGAGTGTATGCTCTGTGTGAGAATGGTGAAGAATCACCTGTTGAGTGTTGATATCGACGCTCGATAACCAGCAGCCGAAACCGGGATGTGAATGATACCATCCAACCACCATTTCTGGCCTAGAAAGGTGGACAATGAATCAGTGAATGTTGGTGTCTCGATGCGACCGAAGAAGCTCACCGTCCGGTCTGTTTCAGCATATCCAGCATCCTTGTCTGGAAGACATGATCCACGGACTCAACACTGACAGTTGTTCCGGATTGCGGCATCGCGAAAACATCGATGACTTGTATGGTGTACTCGTCAACGAATTCTCCAAGCATCAGACCCATGACCTCCATCGGCACTCCCGCTCGACCGTGTTTAAGCATCTGTTACGAGTCAGAACACCTCATCAAATAGAGCCTGCTGTTATTGACCTTCAGAAGGGCCAGTGACGATATGTGTATCACTTCTCCGCTAATCGAACAGTCAGACCACAAACTGAGGGTGTAAGGTCCAAAACTCACTTATCCGGCGTGGTAGAATCTCCTCGAGGCATACCACCCGCGCCTGGCATCATCATCGAAAAGTCCGAGTCCATTCTGGGCTGTAGGGTGTGGTGGTCAGAAACAGAGATAGAAACACGACGAAAGGTGAGGAGGGCTTACGCGTTCGCGTGCTTTGCGTAGATGCTTCATTTGGCAAATGCTTCCCACGCAGGCAACACGGGCGCCTGAACACTGACAGTTGATAATTCATTTTGGCGGTCGATTCACTGGTGCTACCATCCCCCACCGCAGAAAAACCTCCATGGTTTCCGATGGGTTCAAGTGAACTCTCGGATGCTCTGAACCCGTATTACACTCACTCACGAAATCAGGCCCCCTCACTTCCGACCTTCCAACCTACAGCACAGTCACCACAATTGCAAGTCGCCCTTCCAGGACCTGGTGCAGAACAACCATACCAGCATCAATCGCAATCTCCCGTAACAAGGTGAAGCTACCATCTCAATTTCTTTTGATCCGGAGACGCTGAGCCGGCTGCCAGAGCAAGGCCAACTCCAGGTGGCTTGCAAGCCGTTCAAGAACTTCTCCGCATAGTGTCTGCGACCAAAGAGGCCCAGGAGGTTGAACGAGAACGTCGAATAGCATGGGAGCAGGAACAAGAAATCAAACAGAACCAAAGGCAAGCTGAGCTGGAAAAGCAAGTGCTGGAACTCCGAAACGAGGTCTTGACTCTCCGTCAATGTGTCAATGTCCAGCCCGCCTTTCCTTCAGGTATCTCGGATTCACCCAACTCACATTTCTCGACTCCCATCTCCCCCAATGATCAAAATAACAATCCTATGTTTATACAAGGATCTTCGTCCCACCCACTCATGTCATCTCACTCGGAAGAAGGCAACGCGCAATTTGAGGTCCGTCAACAACGTTCTCCACCGATAACAGAGAGGGCATCCTCCCTGTCTGTTACCCCCTCAGCTTCTCCTGCTCTAACAGAGGCAACAGCTCCCCCCTCTACCTCACGTCGCACACCACCTGCGAAGTCAAAGAAAAGGCGGAAATCAGTGTCCAGTTCACCAAGTGATCGTGAACGTAGTTCAGGTTCTGATTCGTATAGCTCGTCCTACCACCGGGCTCCCAAACGCCGCAATAATCACGACAAGCGCTGTCTCACCATTCAGGTACGCTATCGAGTTTGCTTAAAACGTCCACTATTGATTTAGTGGCCTCGATTAGCATGCAATGCGCCTCCATGTCATCCGCCTTATGGGACTCGAGAGCGATAAAGAACTCCCGGACAGTGTCGCCGAGGGACAGACGCTGGGATCGGACGACCCCGTCCGTTTCGTGTGGGAAAAAACCACCAAGCAAAGTGTGCATAACGGACGTATGAAGACTCGTGTGATCGAGGACATAAGAGAGAATCGACGACGCCTATACAAACACGTTCCCGAACGTGACTTTAGCAAGAAGACTTTGGATTCTGTATTCGACCAGTATTTCACCACACTGCGTCAGAAATACAAGGCACAAAAGGACGATGCAGCTGCTGAACACCAAAAGTCTAGAGAGAGCTTGAAGGCCATGAAAGCACGACGGCTACAGAGGAAGAAAGCGGTACGTCTTCCCCACTATCGATGTTAGTGTCGTTCTGAATACATTTCCAATAGAAACTGGATATTCGGGCTAGTACTCGACTGAGGATGGTTGCGTTTGAGCACTCGGTATTCGATCATGCATTTGAGCTGGAATGCATGTCGTCCGAGGAATCTGAGGCAGATCCAGACTCCCCACAGGCAAAACGCTTGGTTACCAGGGGCGCTTCATGGCGTAGTCGACGGCTTGTTAAATTCTATCAAGCGTTGGACGCAGAGGAAAAGGCTACGGGATCATCAGCACAACAAAAGCGAGGGGCTGGGAAATTAGACCGGGTCGTAGGTCCATCGAAAGAGGGTTTCCACTTGCCACCCAAAGGAGTCGCGAACTGGATGATCAGTCAAAGGTGGTTGCAGGAGGCTCAGGTTCAGCGAACAGATCTACCCCAGGCTCTGCAAAAGCTGGTTGTAGACTCTCCAGAATTTAATTGGCATGGGATGGGTGAACTTGAACAAGCAAGTGACGACGAGGAGCGACAACCTGATTCTATGCTAGCTGCCCATGGCATGCACATACCACCTCAGCATTATGATGGGTCGTCCCTACAATACGCTTTCGGTCAAATGTAGTGTACTTGAGGACATTAGTTTGTATCTTTTTCACTGTACTTCAATCACGACAGTCTTCAGAGTCCAAGTCCTGAGATTTGAGATTGTGAGACCTAATAGACAGAGCTGGCCGGCGCGTCCTGACGCGACGTGTCATTTACCTCTATTTGAAATCATCTTTCCTCCACTCACCACATTGTCACACAAGCTACAACTCCCAGTCTGAAGCCCTCTTCAGCCCCACCTCCAACCTCAGGCCTTCGTTAGCTTTCTCGATGACAGATGACAACGGCCAAACTCTTCAGGAAGACTCTCATAGGCCCACTTGTACGTCGTGAACGTATGGTTCTCGTATAATATCACTCAATTGGCATGGAAGACAGTACTCGGGCGAAGGAGTTCGTAGAACTACATGATCAAGTTCAGGTGTGTCCCAATCACTCTGTGCCCAAGGTTCCGTTTCACTCACGTACACAGACGAGCGTGGACTTGCTCGATTCTTTGGAGTCGTTTCTTTCGACATTTCAGAAGGACCTCTCGGCTGTATCTGGACAAATATCCGAACTACAAGACAGAAGCAATGACATAGACAACAGACTGAAGAGCCGGCGCGTGAGTCGAAGTGCACGCCGACCTTGGTGCGACGATTGACATATCCCGCCGTCCGCCAGAAAATAGAAAAGCCGTTGTCAAATCTCGTCGCGGACATCACTATACCGCCTTCAATTGCTACTACCATACTCGACTCGGATGTATCTGAGCAATGGATACCAACCATTGAGACGTTTGAACGTCAACTTGAAATGACCAAAAGTCGCTCTCGTGTCAAAGCGGCCAGGGACCTGGGCGAAGTAGCAGAAGGATTGAGGATCGTGGTGCGAATTCGCAGCTGTATTATTCTTCATTTGCGCCCTTCGTCCTGACGTTGATTCGAGATAGGCTTCAACCAAACTCCGAGCGTTCTTTCTGGCTCTCCTCCAACCCATCAGAAGTAGTGTCACCACCAATATGCAGGTCATACAGACATCCGTCTTTCTCAAGTACCGTTCGTTGTTCGCATTCTTACAGCGCCAGTCCACGCCTGTCGCCAATGAGCTACAGCGAGCCTACCTCGGGGTTGCCCGCACCTACTATGAGACTGGGTTTAGGCGTTACATTCGCAGTCTGGGATGGATTAAGGTGCGATTTCTCGCTGTAGTTCTAACGATCTTTACTCAACGTGGACCTAGGGCCGACAAGTAGAGAAGTTTGAGGCGATCACGTCTTCTCAATGGATACCCCTCGACCCCTCGACTGGTCAAGACCGTATATCCCATTCCAGACTCGAGGGGCCCGGCGTCACCTTAGCGTACATGGCAGATGATAAGACCCATGTAAGAGATATCTTGACCGCCTGCAATCAACGTCTTACGCGCCCTCTAGAAAGAGCCTGTGGAAGCTCTCTTTCGATCCTTGCTACTTGTTTTCATGGACAACGCGACTGCAGAGTATACCTTTCTTCAGACTTTCTTTACTCCCGAACCGATCACGATGGATACACCATCTTCACCCATGGTGCCTTTAACGCCCGCATCCGAAGGAAGTTCTCGAAGTCGCAAAAGTAGCATCGCCAACGCGGACATACCCATAGACCCAAAGACCACCCAGGCTAACACTGATGCGTTGTGGAAGCAGGTGTTCGAGCCCGTCACGAATTACGTCCAGGCATGTATCATATTACAGTGTGGGCGAGACAAATCACTTACATCCGTGCAGTCGTTCGTTCAAACAACCTTGGAACCGCCACCTAATGTGATTACGCTACTCACCATGATACGACTGGCAGAGAACGTGGTTTCGGAAATGGAGAATCGTGGTTGTCCTCCCGGAGTGTCATTCGTTTTCGGTGTTCGATTACAACTATGGCCCCTCTTCCAGAAGCTCATGTCTGAGCACATCGAAGCTCTGAAGAAACTTGCGGAAGGGTCGGGAGGAGGGTACTTCAGCCGGGCAGTGGTTGCTAACGAAGCTACCGTCAAATCTGTTGGTAGCACAGACTGCTTCATGTCGGCTTGCATACTCATTCTTATTCACAGATGTGCCAACGTTATATATCTCTATTCGGCTCATTCGTTGCTTTGACTGTGCAAGAGGAAGAAACCATGATATTTTCGAAGTACGTGGCCTTCACGAGTGACCGATGGATTCAGACAGGCTTATACACCATCAGTCTCCTTCGATTGAGGCAAGAACTTCAAAAATTGACTGAGAGGCACAGCGGACAAATAAGTGACCCGATCTCGAGAGCCACTATGCAATCGAGCATTTATGAGATACTTCTTCAAGGATTGAATGTGAGTGCCACTACTAGTCAATGTGATAAGAATATTGAACTCTTGACAGAAGGGATTGCAATCTGTTGCTCATCCGAAATCTCAGCAAGAGCTAGCTTATTGGGGAAAGCTGGAGGAGGAAGCTCGTAGAAAGATTGTATCGTTGCGACAAACGGGCAACCGTAGATAATTTGAGAGCATCCAAATGATTGGGTATATAGACGCGATTATCATATTTTATCTTTATACTACTAGTGTGGACCCCTCCGGAATAGTACAGTATGTATACGAATAGTCCCAAACCTCTTAGGAATCCAATAAAAAACCTATGCAAAAGCTAAACGCGTGGTCCGAGCACCAAGTCTATCATAACCGTTGTTGTAGTGCGGGAAAAGAGGTTTTCAGCAGGCTCCCGCCTTGTTTACCGAGACCAAGTTTGTTTAGGACATCCCGAACCTCGCCTGACCCTGCTGGAGCCGCTCGTTTGTTCCGTCTGGAACGGGTCTTCGATAGCTTGAGGTCTCCTCCCAGAACTGAGGTATGGTCAAGGGTGGAAATCGATGACGGTCTCGCCAGGTTTGGATTGGACATGCTGCTTCTCCCTTCCAATGCCTCCCGGAGATCGGTAACCCCTACGCCTCTGGTTGAACGGGCTAGACTGGCGAGCGATTGATTGTCGATCTGCATGAAGCTAGGTGACAGTTTTATGAGGGGAGAAACTCCGTCTCCTCGGAGAGTGGCCTCGAAACTAGACGGATTTTCTACAGCTGAGCGATTGTCAGTAAACCCGCTACAGCGCAATGATAAGATGATGGGAAGACGAACATTCTTTCAAAGCCGCCTCAGCTGTCCATTTCCTGGCAAATCTAGACAGCAGCTTCTCGTTGTCCAGGCCAGTCGCATGTTGCACATTTGGGACCGTGACTAATACCATAAGAGCTTTCTCCGTGTCAACCCCGGACCATGATTCTGGAACTTCAAGCGAGGGCATCTGAACGGGTTCCCGAGGAGGGTGGTATGCCCCGATGTTGACGGGTAACGTCTTCGAGAATGGGCTCGGTGAAGACGATGTAGACAAAGCCTGAAAAAGGAGTCAGATGAATAAGAAATGCTATTGATTTGCCTTGACCAGCCTTTTCTCCCATCGCGGCCAACTCGCTTGACTGCCACACGCTCCCGAGAACCTTCCATAGTTCGGCGAGGATGAGTTTGATCCCACAGATGCGAGGATTGGAACGTGCATCAGCAGCGCGAAGATCGCAGCCTCCGTCAAGCGCGAGTAGCATTGGTATACCCGTGACCAGCCCGCGTACGGGAAGGTGCTGATGAATTGTGGTCAAAATGAAGAGTGCGTTCGAATAATCCGTCAAGCAGGCAGGCGCATTCCCTTGCAGTCCATTTGGATTAGACTGGATAAGACGGAAGGCCATCGATAGCTTGCGAGAACGAGGTGCGTTACTTTGGGAGAGTGGGGGCGGACGTGCTACGTCCGTGTGGCTATCAGTCAATGGAGTGGCAGGCTGGATGTTGAGGGTTGGCAGTGTGCCATCGGGAGTGGAGTCGGAGCTTTCGGGGACACTCGATTCTTGCTCAAGTGGCGAGCATGAGAGGAGAATGTAGAGGTAAGAGTGTATGGCATGCAGCAACTTTCCTCCTGGATCCCCTGCGAGAATAACAGAGCTGAAGGGAGTAGCGTGTGCGGGCTTTTCACCTGTTTCTGAATGATGCCTTGTGGGCTCGCCGTCTTCACCATGTTTCGGCATTTCGTTTGCGAGGTAATACACCAATACATCAGCATAATCCGCACGTACGCCGAAATCGTCGTCGCAGAGTAGACTGAGAGTATCTTGCCACATGTCCGGAGATATCCTAGACCTCCGGGAGGAGCGATCATGCGAACCAGTATCCTTGTGGGGGGCATCACTACCGGATTTTCCGTCATCGGCGACGTTGTCTCTGTCATGTTCATTTGCTGCATGCATCAGACCAAGAAGGCTCATCAAGAGACATCGAATGGCTTGAGCTCGAGTCGAGGAGTACGTAGGAAGTTTGCGGGACACAACCCCATGTGTCTCTATGGCCGTCACTCTGTTGATGATTTCACCCTGAAAACACATAAATCAGCTTTATTTGACTCGAAGGTGAATGTACACTAACCGCAAGGTCCTGAATCTGGTCGGAGTAATATACGTGGCTTCCCAGCGAAGAGATGCATTCGACAAGTGGAGGAAGTAAACTGTCCTCCGGATCGGCGGTAACTTTCCGTACCACAAGCGAAATCAAGTTCGACAGAATATCCGAAGTGGAGAGGTTGATCAAGGGCACAGGCGAGTTGAGTACCTTTGTCACCATCAACGTCAGAACCCTTTGCATTTCAGTATCACTCTGTGAAGTGTCCTGAGTCTCCACCAATCGCTCAACAAGCCATGTGGGAATTGCATATCGATATTGATACTGAGACCACTCTGCTGTCTTCAGTGTATACCAGGAGCAGTGATCTGGGTGTGCCCAAGCCCGGAGTTCATCCATACTGTCAAAGGACGACCGCATCACGCGTTCCAATTGGGAACCGTTCACATTCTCCAGTAGGGAGAAAAGAGCCCGCAATGCTGCGCTCGAAACTTCTGACATAGATGGTCCGTTTTCTCCATCGACGTGAAGGTGAATAGATGCTGCTCGGCGCTCGTTGGTAGGACGCTTTCGGAATTCGGCCAGATGTGGAGATACCGGGGCGTCCTTCGCTCCGATTGCCCTGAGTGGAGATTTCAATGGACGATGGGAAGATGCAGGGGGCTCACGTACTGTTCCTCCAAGGTTCGAAGGTCCGTCTCGAGCAATGTCTTCAACACAGGACGAACAAGGATCGTCATCTGAGCCCGAAATTGATTGGAATCGTTATAGAGCGCCTCGGAGTTGATTGCACCGATCAAAGCTGCGAATCCAACAAGCCGCGTCCTGGAGAGAATGAGCTAAGAACACAGTTAGGATGTAATGCGACCTCACCGATTCCGAACCTCAAGGTCTTTAGCTTCAGAGCAACTCAATGAGGCAAAATGCTGTAGGCATGCTAGATAGCTTTTCGTCAATCCATTGTCCGTCCCAATCAAATTGCCATTCGTGTAAGTGGTCCAAGTGGTGAACTGGAGACCGAGGTTCAGTAATCGTTCTCGATAGTTTCGGGAGGAGTACTCACCACACTAGCAGCTCTGGCCGAGACTTCAAGGTCGTTGTAGATCCCAGATAGAGTGAGCTGCACGCATGCAACAAGAGGGGCTGAGAGCAGATTTATGTCTCTGCGACATTCCGTTGCTAATGATCGGAAGATGGCCAGAGTAATGAGAAGGCTCCTACAAAATATTCAGTTCGTAACCTTGTACGAAAAATTATCAGAGGACTTACGCTCTTGCTCTCAGGTTCCCCGTTTGGGCTTTCCGACATTCGGTTCGCAAACGTTTCTCCAGTTCATTCCCCAATTTGGCGATTTTGTCGGGGTGGTTTGAGCTGTTCAAACGAGCTATTTGAGACGAAGAAGAATAGAGACAAACGGGGAACGAACGCATAGTATGTCAAACGACTAAGCTCTTGGGAATTTGGGGAGTAGTCCGGGCCAGAAGTGAGAAGAGCCGAAGTCGGAGGATAGCACGAATTCAGAAGCTGGACGTGATTTGGCGTGAATAGAAAGTTCATAGAGGTCTATTGTCTGGATGATTTGAGTAAATATTCGTGTAGACGTATAGTGTACTTCAAGGAAGGGGTCGACAAGACATAGTGGTGTTGTGGAGGACCGTTTGAGGGCGATATGCGTCACAATCTGTTACGTATACGTCGTGGGAATGCTGTCCACGTCACTATAAAACGCGCTTCAGAGTTCTCAACTTTTTTTTCTGTCGCCTCTTCCTCCTCTCGTCTTCCGCATATTATGTCGGTGAGCATCGTCTCTCTTTTTTCTTCGATGATGATCTCCTTGCTGTGCACCAGACCAAGCGTGCTTCCAGCTCGCGTCGACGACACATTCCCTGGCACCCTAATATACGCTTGGGTGTCCTGATCATGTTCCACTTATGCTGCCGATTCCTCTTCACAACCTCGCTGATCACTCGATGTTACAGACATGCAAAACTTTTCATTACAAAACAATTACTTTTAGTCCGTGCTCGTACAACACTCATCGTAACACCGAAAATTTATACTCTGCCTCCCATTCATATGTACGATTTGGGCCATAAATCTGGTCCACACCGAATTCGGGATTGTTGATGGCATCGATAATTGATTCTTGTTCGATGACAAGACAAGAATGTTGGCCGTACGTTGCATCTGGCCCGCCTTGCTCTTCTTTCCTGGGGATCGTTCCGTCGAAACCGTTGCAAGTGTAGATCTACAAGTATGGAGTGGAGGCATTAGGCCAATTCAAAGAGTCGAAAATGAGCGTTGATAACTTACCTGAAGGGCAGGTTGATCTGTGATCACGTCCAGCCTGGAGCCCTGCTCAGTACCTGGAGTAAGGTGGATGCGAGGTAAATGCACGTACTTGATGCCAGAGTTTTCGCTCCAGACGGAGAAGATGGGTTCCGTCCCAGTGTTGTTATCATACACCCAACAGTTGTCAAAGCCGACGCAATCTAAAGAATGTGTGAATCCATTCGTATTGGTACAAGGCCAGAGAAGCTGAGCTCACCAGTACCACAGTATTCTTCCGCCGCGGTATCGGGAATGCTGTCTCCAATAGACTTCGCAACTCTGAAATCCAAAGGCGTTCCTTCAACAGTGGGTAGCTCCCCGTTAGGTATCAAGTTGCCATCCGTCGCAACAAAGCGGGAGGCATTGAATTGCATGAAATGAGACGAGAGATCTTCACTCTCTTGATACGCCTCCAAATTCCAAAAGTGATGACCACTGAGCATGATTGGGGTATCCTCGGTTGCGAAAGCTCTCAAGCTAATTTTGAAACTGGAATTGTTGTCGAGAATGTATGTAGCCTAGGGAGGATATCGATTAGCCGGAACTTGAGCCACGCACAGAGACGTCTTTACAGTATTGAAAACAAAGCCAGGAAATCCCTCTTTGCCGTCCGCGTCGACGAGAGTAAAGGTGACAGAGTTATTTGATCGTGTCAAAACCTCCCAGACACGCGTGTTGTAACCGTCGAAACCACCGTGCAAAGTATCGCTGCCTATGACGCGTGGCGAAGTGAGTTACAGCTTTTCTTGTATCGAACCCACTTGCCGTTATTGGTGTTTTTCGGGACTTCAAACTTCTCTCCAGGCCCAGACGCATCCTTCGAGATGGGGATCGTGAATGTGCCATTCCGAATTCTATTCGCGTATCTATGTGAAAGGATCAGCTGGCGCAGAACGAATCTTTAGAGGAAACTTGACCTTCCAACGACAGGACCAAAGTACAATGTACCCGCTTCCGCTGTCTCGTATTCCGTCTGGGTTCATCGTCAAGCTGCTGATATGAAAGAGAGCTGGTACTGCTCACAAGATTATCAAAGCCAATGGCGATGTCACGGAAATCTCCATCCTGTTCATAACAAACGTATGTCGAAGGAACGACGAAGGAAAGGGCATGGCTGAGCTCACCCTATCTTTGACCCAAAAATGGGTCAAGGTCGCTCCTGTCTTGACAAAGGTTGCCCGTGCTGAGCCATCAGGAGCTGCTAAATTGACGACGTTCGCACTCTGCGACAAATATTAGGTGAAGTTCTAGACGACAACGATGGGTGGGGCATCTCACCGTTGAGTTGCTTTCATCACTGCCCTGTATGTTGGCGACGACAAGGCTAGCCAGAAAGCCTGGAATGAGCGAAATGAACAAAAAACTCAATGCCATGACGATCAGGGGATTATGAACAGTAAAAATGGTCCAGAGAGTCCGCTTTTAAAGGCCAAACGGAAGGGCGGTAACGACTGTATCTCATGACCGCGGTCTGAAGCGATGAATGGGCCGCACGGTTGACTTCTGGGGAGACCACATGGGAACCATCTGCGTACCGTGGAGTGAGAGGTGAGCGCCATTCATGGCGGGATTCAACAAAATGTGATCAAGGGGCGGGAGAAAATAGCGATAATTTACCGAACGGTCAATGAACGAAGAGGTTTCTATTTCTGCCACATATCATGCAGCTTGTTCGTAGTCGTGTTCGTTATAACATAGTAAGGTCGTTCGAGTCGCCTTTTACCTGCTTTGATACTATCGAAAACCCATTCAGGTTTTACGACGTGAACTTGGATTCGGGCCTTCTTGGTTAATATCTTATGCGTCTTCGACCCGCTCAAAGGCTGCGAGGTCAGGATGTGTGTCGCCCCTGATGCGGTAGACCTAGACAATGATGTCAATAAATGATGAAAGAGCAATATATCATGGGAAACGCACAAGACGACCCCTCCAGCCTCTAGAACAATCCTCTTCATCTCGATGTCGGTAGTTCCAGCGAGAAAACCATTGATATAGACTTTAACACCCCGCAAGACCTGACTGCCACTTCCTGAAGCTGATTTCGCTACTTCTGCCTGTTCAGCTAGTTTCCGTGTACGCTCTTCGTTGTATGTTCGATGTCGTCCTTCGGAATGTTGGTGACCACCTGCCATCGAGACCACATGGTCTAAACGTACAAATTCGTCGCTCGAGTCGTATTTTTGGCAACACATGTTAGTCCACGCACCAGAACGGAGACCAATATCGGAGTGTGTTATGGGATTCGCTTCATCATCGAGAGTCTTCAGCAATAACTTCGTGACTGTTGAAGATGAGGTGGTCACGTCGTCGGGGAGTCTAGATAGGAGCCTTCAACGCAGTTGAACGTCAGCCGCAAGCGTGATGAACCAAGCGAACTTACGATTGGGGTTTTCTCTCCTCTCTGTTCGTGGTATATGGTTTGTATTTTCGGTCGTTAGTTGGACCAGATCGGCCGCTTGAGCGACTGCCGCGGGGTTCTTGTTGAGAGGGTGTCTTGTCGTTCCCTGCAGCGATAGGTATAGTCCTCGACTTGACGGCAGAAAAGTATCGTTCCATGGAGATAATACAAATTTACAGTCTTGACATAGATAAGGAATGGATTAGGTTGTTGTGGCAGCCAGAAAGAAACACGGAGAAGAGTCAACCTGCTAAGCGCTTGTTTCAATGTTATATCATGTGACTGACGCGTCCTTGAATGTTTCTTATCTTATCTCTCACGTGCAGAGCGAATCTTTTCTGAATCACCACATCATAATATTCGGGAGCTTATGCTGAACCATTTTTTCTACTCTCCCTGGCATCAGACGACCACCTTTCGCGGTGCACGAATACTTTGGCGCTCTAGTCTGTCAACAATGTCTTCAAGAACTTACAAAGATGCCATCGAACACCTTAACTCTCTTCAATCGAACGCAGCTACTTTAGAGGCTGTACGAGCATCTGGAGGGTCGTTGAGCACTATGGCTATTCCGGAAATGTTGGAGTATTTGGGTCGGATAGGATATCGCGTACGTGCGCGCGTCGAGTCTCGCATCTTGAGGCTGAGAGATTGAGAGCGGCCCTTAGCCTGAAGACCTCAACGCACTCAATGCCATTCATATCACCGGTACCAAAGGGAAGGGATCGACAAGCGCTTTCACGAACTCTGTTCTGCAGAGTGCGAGGCCCGACTGGAAAATAGGTGCGTTATGTATCCTCCTCGAAGATTTGACAATGACTTAGCTCTGAATTTTAGGACTCTATACCTCTCCCCACCTGGTAGCAGTACGCGAGCGGATCCGTATCAACGGAAGGCCCCTCCCCGAAGAGGATTTTACGAGATTCTTTTTTGAAGTTTGGGATAAGCTCCAGGAGAATACGCAGGTGCGCCGAACGCCTCTCTTGGTGGATAGTCATCCCATTCCATTGTACAGAGGCAACATGAAAATACGTCTCTTATGCCAGGATACTTCCGCTTTCTCACCCTTTTGGCTTTTCATACCTTCTTGAAGATGAAGGTCGACGCCACTGTGCTAGAGGTGGGAGTGGGAGGCACATACGATAGCACAAATATCGTTCCAAAACCTGTGGTTACTGGCATCACTGCTCTCGGGATCGATCATGTTTTTGTTCTGGGAAACACCCTTGAACAGATCGCCTGGCAAAAGGGCGGAATCTATAAGGTGTGCGAATTTGTAGCATTTGAACCCAGCCCGGCCTGACCCTTTTTTTTTTTTAGGAAGGGGTTCCAGCTCTGACCGTCAATCAACCAGAAAATGGTCTGAAGATTCTGAGGGAGAGAGCGGAGGAGTTGAAGGCATGTAAATCACACATTGCCCACATTCGAAGTACCCTGAACGTTTCACAGGCATCTGAATTCGAGGTAGTGGACCCTATACCTGAGCTGGCGTCCATCAGACTGGGTAAATCGAGCTCCTGAGCGGGGTTAAGGCGTATCATTGATGTTGGTTTGCAGGCCTTGCTGGGGATCACCAAGTCCAAAATGCAACCCTCGCGGTTCATCTGTCGAAACGGTTCCTCACTTCTTCCTCATCGGTGGACGAGGACACTTCTCTTCCGGAGACATTCAGATCTGGGCTGGTCAACACAAAATGGCCCGGCCGTTGTCAAACCGTCATCGATCCTTCCCACCCCGAAACTTCGTGGTATCTCGACGGTGCCCACACCGCCGAAAGCCTTGATTGCTGTATGCGTTGGTTCGTCAGCGCGAATGCAGCCCTTGGTTCCTCGAAGCCGTGAGTCATGCATCTCGTCCAACTACAGTTCGCACACGCTGATATTCCTTTGAACGCAGGAAATCACGACAGAGGGTCTTGATTTTCAACTGTACAAGCGGACGTTCGGGACCATCGTTTTTGACTGCTATGCATGCGACTTCGGATGCACAGTTGAAGGCGAATCACTCAGATATCAACCCGGAAAGCTTCTTCGACCGCGTTATATTCTGCACCAATATCACTTATGCAGATGGCAAGTTCAAAGGAGGTCGGTGGTCTTCTTGGTTTGCAACACGAGGAACCCGACTCACGAGCATCTGCAGACCTAACAACAGTCGCATTGGCAGATGACGACGTAAAGCAGCTGAAAACACAAAACCAGTTAGCTGATGCCTGGTTATCTCTCCTTCCTGACTTCCCCAAGGACAAGATTCATGTGCTGCCTTCAATTGAACACGCCATAGGCGTTGTAAGAGGCCTCGAAAGTAACGATTCGAGTGGTGTGGACGTACTAGTGACTGGCAGTTTGCATCTCATCGGAGGTGTAATCGAGGTTGCTGGATTGTCAGAAATCGCGTTGTAGAAGCCTCAATAGTACTATTCCTTGACCTTCAACAGGTACAAATACTGTAATTTTACATATCCCGTAGATGAACATATACCTATGTCTATTTCCTTCCTGCATACATATCTGTCGTACATTATCGCCTCCTCCTACCCATATTTTCCTCATCATAAAAGATAATTGCCTTCGTTCAGTGTGAGCGAGTGCGACCATGTCTCCGGGAGAAGCTTCAACACACCTGTTTGTCGAGGAACTGTCTGAGAGAGAGCTTTAATTTGCCACTAGAGGTTGACTCGCTACCGACGGTGAAGTCTAAGAACGTCTTGAATGGAATCGGCTGTTGTGACATGATCATTGAGCATTGATATGATTTGGACAGAGCACGACACACCTCGAAACGCAAGATGCGTAGATGGAGCTCTTCGTTGGCTAAAATCTTGCTCCTCATTTGTTCCTCCCACGCTTCATCAAATTGAGGCTCGGGTTCGCTCCCCTTAGGGGCTTGTTTCCGTCGTCTCTTCGTGGTCTTCGCAAGTGGTGTACTCGATTTCGTCTTCGACGCAGGTGTACAGGGGGCTGGGGTATCAACAGGGATGTGATCATCATCCCACAACGGAGCAGACGTCGTTGGGTTGTGAATCGGAGGTGGCGTTGGAGGCGGAGAGTAATGGAGATACACATCGTCTTGATCCTGAGGGTATTCGAGGTCGATGTCACTATCTGGTCGGCTTCGTGGTCTAGAGAATGTAGAGTCCTGGTACTTCTTCGTCGCTGTCAGATACATCGGCGAACTGTCGCTTGAGCTTGATGATAGGTAAACAAGAGGGGTATTATTAGAAGTGCTCTGAGCAAGCAGATACATAAGATAGCCAAGGGGAACAAACATACAGGACGAACTTTTTTGGGTGTTGCCATTGACACGTCCTTGTTCGGCGCATCCGACACGGTCAACACATTGGGCAGTGGCGTTGAAATGGGATTGAGGGTCGGGAATACGGGGCCCTCATGGTCATCAAGACGAGAAGGAGAGCCAAATATTGACTGTTTCGACCCCCTTGTGCGGGCCAGGTAGCTTGTGCCGAACTCCGGAGTGGCGGGAGGGGGGTTTGAAGCGTTCCCCAGGGTGGTAACGCTCTCGATGCTATGTAGGGCTCGGAAGTTGTGACCACCCTGCGCTAAGACTACCTGTGCTCTGTCCAAAATGGCACTCCGTGTCTCTCCCAGACTTCTGACGGTAGTAGCAACGTCCTGTCGCCTCGCCCTTTTCTTGGGAGCTGCATCCTGTACGATTTCCGCCAATATCGTCGTGGGCTGCGTTTCTGGAGGAGCCTTCCCCTTGCCTTTGTCCAGCGGTGCAATGGGAGTTTTGGCAAGTTCATCGCGAGTAAGGGTGAGGATAGTTTCGTCAGTGAGCCCACTCTTCTTAGCACATGACTGGATATGTGCTAATTTCTGGGAGGCGCTCTTCCTGACGGTCCATCGCACGTCGCAAGCTACACATTTGAGTAGGTTGGCGAGCTCCGCGTCTGATAAGTCGTCAGAGAATCGGCTCCCAGCCCCGGTTTTCTTCTTTGGATTTCTC
Organism: Marasmius sp. AFHP31; assembly: GCA_024721195.1. Lineage (NCBI taxonomy): Eukaryota > Fungi > Basidiomycota > Agaricomycetes > Agaricales > Marasmiaceae > Marasmius > Marasmius sp. AFHP31. The sequence continues at coordinate 13,439 of JANHQD010001402.1, read as the reverse complement.
CGGGCGTTCTTCGTGTCGGCGGGGGAGTTGAGGGAGTTAAGGGAGGCAGTCGCAGAGGTCGCGAAAGGGCGTGTCGATGGCCGCGACATCATCACTGTGCCTTTCGCCTTGATAGGATTGAAGGTAAATTTCCCCAATCCCAAGGAAGGGAGTTCGTCGTCTGAGGGCAGGTCTTCTTCGTGGGTTGTTATAGGGGTTGTAGGAACGCCATTTGAAGCATTGTTCTTGGTTGTTGGGATAGGGAGAATTGAGGATAGGGAGCTTGCTGAAGAGGGATGAGCTAGGTAAGCTAGGCCCTGATATTCTTCGCACATACAGGATAATTCCAGGATACTAGAGAATTCAGCATCAATCCGAAGCGCTTTCGAGCCCTTCGGTTGAGACGTCGTTATGCTGTCGTCTAGCGCACACAATTTCAGTAATGACGCGATAATCGATGAAGGGACCCGACCTGATATTTCAATAATGCTAATAGGTGATGTATCTCTGGCGAAAGTAGGATTTCGAGTGGCGTGAAGTGATTTGGCGACTGGGGGAGGGGAGTCAGACTTGCGAACTTGGACCGATCTTGTTGCCGCCCGTCGAATGGCTTCGCGCTCTGGTTCCGAGTCTTCAACAAAGTCATCTTCAATCTCGCGAGGTGCCATTCTGGGGGATAGAAGGGTGAAGGGTGCGGTCGGACGCGTCAAGGGAGCGACAGAACAACACAGAAGCTGCCTGAGCATCAACTGGATTATGTAATCTCGGACGCGACGCGTTTCGCGAAAAAAGCAAGTGATCACAAATCAATTTGGTAACTCTTTCAGAATCTATCCACAATCTTTGTCTCCTCTCCCCTTCCAATGAACCCATCTACGATTGCCCAGGGTGTAGTCGTTCAGGATGTCTCGCCAGCGGAATTATACGAAGTCATAACAGGGGCCTCTTCCTCAGACCCCGGCCAGGTTCAAGAATGCTCGAAAAGGTTCAAAGAGATGTTGCAACAGAACGGAATATTCGACGCACTCCACCAGATTGCCGCCGAACGCTCGGTGCCTCTCCACGTCAGGAAACAAGCTAGCATTCAGTTCAAGAACGAAGCTTTGAAGTCGTGGAAGTCTAGAAAGTGCGGGAATGCTTCATCTACTGCATTGCATCTTGACATCCTCTTCCTCTTAGGATACAGAATGACTCTCATCGAGCAAACATCCGGTCGAGGTTCTTCACTTTCATTGATGAGGAGGATGAAACCGTAAGGCTGGCCATTCCACGTTGTCGACGTCGTACCGACTCCCTGTAGGTTGCAGAATGCATGCAGCTTTCATTGGCGAAGATCGCACGGATGGAGTATCCGCAACAATGGTATTGTTCAACGACCCCTTTCACTTTACCTCATCAAACGCGCTGCTCTTCAGGCCCGATATCCTTGACAACCTTTTCAACATTGTCGAACAAGGACTCAACCAAAGATATACCGCAAACGATCAGGCACCGGGTACCACCCTCAAGATCAAAAGAGCACTTCAGTCGCTCGCCGCGGTTCTGAAAGAGCTGTCCGCAATCAAGATGCCAAGTGGTTTGAGGCAGATGGCCAAGGTAGAATCCATCGTTTTGCACCCTCTATAGTCCAACTAATGCCTTAGAAGATTGTGGAAACATACCATAGCGTCCTCCAAACATACTACACTCAAATCATCTCAACACTTCCCCTCAACTCTTCGGCTCCCTCCGAGTCCACTTTGACTGATCTGGCCCTAGCTGACCTCGTCTACAAGTCATTGAGCGTGCTTGCCTCCTGGCTTTGGTTGAGAAGTGATAAAATGAGTCAAGAGGAAGCCAACAAGAGTTATTCTTGGGTAATACTGACTCGCTCACTCTATGTTCCGTATACTGACATTCGTAGTGTAGATATACCCGATATTCGATTTCTCTGCCCTCCAGTTGAAATCGTTGGTTGTGTGGCGTGCAACGATTCTAGGTTCTACTGGAGCGACGCCTGGATTCATTGAGCTTATGAGTAAACACATACGACGGCTGGGCAAATTTTTCCGTCGATTCTGTGTTTTGCATCAAAAACGGTTTGTAAACATCCCAGGAAGCGCCGACCTTGTCGCGTTCTACTGGGATCAAATAAAGCAAGCAGCCTCTGCTCCTCCAGGCTCCATCCAAGGTATGCTTGGTATACACTCACCGTTGCATGGCTAACGACTACCAAAGACTCCCCCGTCGCTCTGTATCCCGTTCGATTCCTCGTACAAGGTATGGTTCTCTTCAAAGAGACCTTGGGCCAGTACACGCTCGTGCGCAGAGACGGAACCCCTAACAAGAATAGTATGTGTGTGTATTTTTTCGTGTGTCCGCTCCTACTCAATTCCCTGCAGCACTCTCGAAAGATTTCGTGGAAGAGGCGGTGACATTGATTGTCACTCGCTTTCTTCCTCTGAATGCGAATGATCTGGAGAGTTGGGTGAACGACCCCGAGGAATGGTTCACTACCGAGGAGACAGAGAATGAGCAATGGGAATATGAACTCAGGGTACGTTGCTTATGAATTTACCTTCTCACACCAGCTTTCTCACTTCGTAGACAGGCCTGTAGTGAACGAGTCCTCATGCAAATCTCGAACCAATTCTCTGACTACGTCACCCCGCTACTGGAAACTACGTTCCAACAGGTTGCAGGTGATCACCCGTCCCTCTACCTCAAGAGTATCGCTCTAACAAGCAAGACAGCGCAACCTGCCACCGATTTGGATAGCACTCTCCAGAAAGAAGCGCTTTACTGTGCACTGGGACGGTGCTGCAGACGAGTGAAGGACATCATCCCTTTCCCCCAATGGATTGAGCAGGTTCTTTCCGTCGAGGCTCGCAGCACCAACGCTAGGTTAGTTCACGCACATGATTTTTCCGAGAACTCTTTGTTGAACATTGTTCAGTTCTCCGATCCTGAAGAGAAGAATTGCATGGCTACTCGGAAAATTCATGTACGAATCGTGTCTGAACCCAAACAATCCCAAGATTTGGGAGATACTCGTACATCTCCTCGGCAATCGAGGCGAGGGTACGGACACGGTCGTACGTCTCACTGCTGCGGTTGCCATACGAGAAGGTGTCGATGTGAGTCGTCTGCCCGCTACGGTTGAGCCAACCTGTTGATTATCCCGGCAGACTTTGGAGTTCGTTTTGGACTCGTTCAAGCCCTTCTTATCAACAGCAGTATCAGAGTTGATGAATTTGATCGCCGAGGTGGACAGTTTCGAGAGCAAAGGTCGGGTGGACAATGCGCTGAATGTCGTGATCGAAAGGGCGGGCGTCGAGGTGTGTTGGCTTCCATATAGTGAAATTTACAGCTGGCTGAGGATCCGCGCAGATGGCTCCGATAGTTCCCGTTATCACAGGGCCACTACCCCAACTCTGTGCGTTCAGGAGAGACCTTGTTGACGATTTAACTAAACAGTCCTTTCAGGGATTGAGGCTGACACTAATTGGCTGTTCAAAAACTCCCTCCTTGTTACGGTTACGAACTTGGTCAAGGTGAGGACTATCCATCTCTATGGCAATCTTCACAAGGTAACGGTGATCCCAAACAGGCTATTGGCGGTCAGTCAACATCGTTGTCAGGAATTGTCGTTCCGTTGGTAGAGGAGAGTATGAAGGAAGGGGTGGGTGCTACATTCCTTATGCTATATTCTTGTCATTGAACCTGTGCAAGATGAACCTAGACGGGGACGGTATCGTCCTTTGGAAGGAAGCGATGCGAAACACCTTATCGGCAACAGCAGCCGATAGCGGTCGCCCTCTCATCGACTTGTTCCCCGTCTGCCTACGTCAGCTGGAGAGCAACTTGGATCTTCTAGGCTCTCTACTGAACGTGGCGGAGTCCTATTTCTTGCTAGAGGGGCCGCGTATTCTAGAGGTAACATCATCGCCGGCGGCCTTCAGTCCAGTAGTAACCATCGTCCCCACAGCTATGTGCAAACGATTTGTTCAAGGCCTTCCTATCGATCCACGCTCGCAACGCGATGCAGGAGAATCAGAAGGGAGCGTTAATCGCTCTGCAACTCTTAATCCAGCGTACCGCGCAGACATCTGCGTTGTGGATCGAACCCTTGCATACTTCGGGATTATTCCCGTATCTTCTTAACACTCTCATAGAAAATGAGGTATGCCAGGGCACTGCTCTCTTCACGCATACCGGTCACTTACAAATAAACAGATCGATACCCTGATCCTCTTGGAAGTCGTGTACCTCTTTTCCCGCATAGCGATGGCAGACCGGCAAGGATTCATGCAACTCATCGTAGCGGCGGCACCTTTGCTCAAGATCTCCGAAGACAAGGCTTACGAGTTGTTATTAGACCAGTGGTGGGCCAAGGTTTGTATTCCTTCTAAATCTATCCTCGCGCTGCGATTGATGTCTTCCCAGTTTGATTCTATGTCCGAACCCCGTTACCGAAAGCTTGTCGCAATGGGCATAACCGCCCTTGTGTCTACCGGAAGGCCTGATGTTCTCCATCGAGTACCGACAGAGATTTTCAACCTCTGGCTCGACGTTTTCGGCGAGATCAAGGAGGTCAGACGCGATCCGTCTCAATTCGGCGAGGATGAGTATGTGGAACTTCTTGGGATCTCTGACAGAACGGGTGTTGATATCTTCCCCTTAGGACACCTTCCAACACCCTTCAACGACACTGGGAACAGGACGATGCCCCCGATGATTTCTATCAGCAGACCGAAGGGACGCCCGAATACGCTCGACGCAAAGAGGTGAGATTACTAGCCCCGGTATGTATTCAGGGTGCTCATATTTTCTTTAAGATTTGGGAGCACGACCCCGTCCGCACAACTCAGCTGAGCACATATGTTGCGGCCGGTTTGAGGGAAGCCGAGGCAATCGTTGGCGCTACTCAATTCCAGCAGGTCTACCTCTCCCAAGCCGATCCTACGGTGCTCAAACAAATTCAGAACGAGATTTCCGCTTAAACTTTTTTGACGAGAATTTAGAACGAGCAATCTTACTCATACCGCTGTTTCATTCATATCTCTTGGGCTTAAGCCACATGTCGTATATAATATACCATCTGTTACAACATACATTCGTTATTACACATCGAGCATTCTAATAGTCGTCCGAAAACCCAGATTCACTATAGCTCCCCATAGATCCAGACAAACTAGCGTCTGTGATATCTAGATCACTACTAAACTCGTACTCACTCCCACTTCCACTCCACTCGCTCCCAACTATCTCTGGGACGAACCTATCTGCTTCCGTCACAGGCTGAGTACACCGTAGACATTCCCAACCGTCTTCGCTCTCTCCCTCATCTGCAATCCGCATCAACTTTTCTGCGACACAGGTGTAGCAGTATACATGTCCGCACGACGTGATGTATGGGGTGTTGATAGGATAAGGGGGTGCCTCAGCTTCGGAATCAGCTTGAGAGGTTGGTGGGATAACAGATTGTGTCATATTGGTGAAGATGTTCGTAGGGTCTGCGGGATTGAGATTGAAGGACGCGCGTTCTGCACAGATAGCGCATTGGTCTTCGGGTAATGCCCAGTATCTGCCTCTTTTTTCTTGATTGGATGAGTGGATGGATTTCGCTGGGCTGAAGAAAGAAGACACGGAGGTCGTGACCCGATTGATCCGACGTTGGACTTGGCGGGCACTGATGAGTGGAAGGAGAAACAATAGGAATTCCTGTGAAGAATATCAGAAATCGCCTCTCTCTTTCAAGGCAAAAGAGCGTACGGTGAATGCGTGCCAGACCATCTGGCGATTCATGAATTCATAACTGACATCCTTCTGAACCAGTCTTCGTGAGGGTACCAGACGCATGCCCAGCAATCTATCGGCAATGGTTCGATAGCTACAAGGTTCATGTCGCATCAGACCACCACAATGGGCAAAGATGAAAACTTACTGTCCATTCCACAAGAAGGCCACAAAGCTCAGCAATCCTGCAGCGGCATGTATCGACTCGAGCCCACCCAAAAGAGACCATGCCTTGCGTCGACGGTCCGAAGAGGGTGCGTCAGGCCATGCGTGAGATAGACCATAGCTTCTAATTCGAGCATAGAGGTAGGGTATTAGGATGGTCAAAGTGCCGTGTAGGACAAGTATTCGGCGTGAAATTCCGGACGCTGTTTGCGACTTTAAATCTCCAGACGCGACTCATGCCTGAAGGACATACGAGTAAGAGGTTGACGTGAACGAGAAGGTGCTATGTATCTGAGGCCTTGAAGCTTTGCACCATAACTTGCGCCAGAGTTCCATATCGAGAACTTGTATAATGCGAGTTGTATTAACATCTTCATTTCTGGTTCCAGTCTTCTCGCCCAGACAGCCTTCGGAATAAAGTTACTAATTAGATTAGATGGAGCGATATATAGAATGAGGCACGCACATTGACGGTGGCCAAACTTTTCGTCAACGGGTCTTGAAGAAGCTGGACTAACTCCTGGTCGAGTAACTCTGAATCAAGCTGACCCACGCGAATGACGCGAGGATTGGGAGCGTATATGGCACGAAGATAATCTTTGACGTTTGAAAGACTGGGTTGAACATTGCCCCAGACATTTTCCCAAGAGGAGGATGTGGTGGAGGACATAGATGGACGTTGTGGGCGTCACCGCTAGAGTTGCCGGATATCATTTTCTCATTTCACGTGCACACAACTTTTGGTTCTGACCACATTGGCAGGGCAATGCGGATATGGACCACTTCGCGGTCATTGGGTCGTCAAATACTCGTCCATCATCGCGCCCTCAACACCACTAGTCGACGTCCAGACCCCTTCGCCGTCGTTGGCCCACAACTCACCCACGTACGCGAAAGTCTCGTTCGTTTATTGGGCTCAGCACACCCGACACTCCATGATATCGCCAAATATTATTTTCTCAAGCCCTCAAAACAGCTGAGGCCATTACTTGTGCTCCTTTTCTCTCAAGCTACGAATGGGCTGGGGAAAGAGTGGCCGAAAAAGCATTGGGAATCGGAAACACACGGCGTAGGACGTTCCTCGGATGAACTGGACAAACCGCTTTCGAGACCAGACGTCCTGAATGACTGGAATCCCCATATTTCCAAATACACGACACCTTTCGACACCATGTATCATTTCCAGAATCCCCGCCCTTATGTCCCGCCTCCCCAGTATTCCGAGGAGTTGTCTACCGGCATTGACCGTGCTTTGACATCCCCACCATACATTTTACCTACCCAACTTCGACTCGCGCAAATTGTCGAAATGATTCATGCTGCATCGTTATTACACGACGATGTCATCGACGAATCTCCTCTTCGTCGAGGTAGTCCCTCTGCCCCAGTCTCCTTCGGCAACAAGTTGGCTATTCTGGGAGGTAATTTTATACTTGGACGCGCCAGTGCTGCTCTAGCGCGTCTGGGTGACCCAGAATCTATCGAACTCATTGCAAGTATAATTGCGAACCTGGTAGAAGGAGAGATATTGCAGATGCAGGAAGTGCATGGGGAGGAGCTACATATTCCTCCGTCTCCCAAAATCGTTAGAGAGGCATGGACAATCTACCTCCAAAAGACGTACATGAAGACGGCTAGTCTGATGGCGAAGGGAGCCCGTGCGGCCACTTGCTTGGGCGGGTGTGCTGAGGGCGAGATCTACCGAGAAGTCGCGTATACTTACGGGAGGAATCTGGGTATCGCTTTCCAGGTACGTCGGTATACTTCGTTCAGACCGCTTCAATGCTCAACGATTCTTTAGCTCGTAGACGATGTCCTCGACTACGATGCGATGGAGGATACCCTCGGCAAACCAGGAGGTGCTGATCTACAACTCGGTTTGGCCACAGGTCCCGCCCTCTATGCATGGGAGGAGCATCCGGAGTTAGGCCCTCTCATCCAACGAAAATTCAGTAATTCGGGAGATGTCGAGCTGGTGAGTGCCCACTTTCTCCGAAGAAGTACCAACCTTTGACGCTTGAACTTTAGGCACGGAATTTGGTGAGAAAGTCCTCCGGTGTTGAGCGTACGCGCGACCTCGCGATCGAATATGCCAACCAGGCTAAAAAGGTCCTCGAACCACTGCCAGACAGCGATGCCAAAGCTGCTCTCGAAGCACTAACCGACCGCGTTATCAAGAGAAAATCATGACATTTAGATTATCACCTACCTTATGTATCAATAGTCATCTCTTAATTTCACCGGGAGGAGCACAAACTTCGCTGCAAAAAATTGGAATTTTGAACAGGTCGCTACTTGCGCAGGCCGGTTGGTCGGGCCGCCGCTTGTTTTCTCCATTAGGCAATGCAGATTCTTTTATCGAGATCACAGCGCTCACGATCGAGTCAGACTCGACCTCAACTTCAGCATTTCAACGATGGCCGAATCATTACAGAAGCTCATTCTCGATACCCTAGACTCTCAATCAACAATAAAAGACACCAGAGAGCTTACTATTCCCGGAGAATCCTCAGCAACCTCTCATGAATCCCAGATCACCATTCTTGGTGCTCTCAACTCCCTTCTCAGCCGGGATGTGAGTTGCTAATTGAATGATCTCAGACGTTCGTTGACGGAGATAATATACAGATGATCACCTACGAAACTCACGAAGTTTTTTCGTATGCCCTGACACCAGAGGGATCTCAAATTGCCAAAGAAGGATCGCATGAAGCTCGTGTTTGGTCTGCGCTTCCGTTGAAAGGTCAAGGAAAACCAGTGACACCAGTCGAGCTCAAGAAACAAGTGGGAGATGAGACCGCGAAGGTCGGTCAGGGAAGAGCTTTCAAAAACGGATGGATTGCTAAAGAGGCGGATGGGTTGGTAAAAGTGGTGAGTATATGATCAGTATTCCATGCCCATTCGATGATTTTCATCCTAAATTTACTATTAGGCTGATACAATCAAAGACACTACCAAACTGGAACTGTCGGAGATAGAATCGACTGGGGATCTCAAAGCTGGAGAGAAGGTCCTGGCCGACCTACGAAAGCGCAAGCTTGTCGTTCAACGGAAAGGCCAATGGTTCACCGTACACAAGGGTACTAGCTTCAGCACTTCGACTGCTAAGCCAGAAACCGACTTGACGGCGGATATGCTTACATCGTGAATAACACACCATCTGGCTCTTGACCCGGTAACTAATTCGCGTCTACAGAGGGGCATGGAAAACTTCTACCTTCAAGAAATACAACTTCGATGCAGAGGGTATACCGCCGTCCGGTGGTGCACTTCACCCTCTACTCAAAGTTCGGGAGGAGATTCGTACGATTTTCTTAGAGATGGGGTACGTCTGCTATATCTACATCTCGTGTTCACATATCGATCGGCATCAGGTTCGCAGAAATGCCCACCGCATCCTTCGTGGAATCCGCTTTCTGGTGCTTTGACTCCCTCTTCGTACCACAGCAACACCCTGCTCGAGAACTGCAAGACACCTTCTACATCTCAGGTCAGTATCAAAATTCCTAGCTATGATCAGAGCTGACCTGTCTTTATAACCCATACCAGACCCCCCTGCATCACTACTTCCACCTAAAGCATACTACGAACGCGTGTCAACAGTTCACGAAAAGGGCGGTTATGGCTCAACCGGCCACCGAGCCCCCTGGTCTGACGACGAATCCAAAAAACTCCTCCTCCGAACGCACACGACTGCCTCCTCTGCACAAATGCTCTACAAGCTCGCTGCTCGCTGCAGGGGTGAGGACATAGACGATGACTCGAACGAGTTCACCCACGGAGCACGACCGACGACTTCTCACGGGGACGGCGACAAGAAAGACGACGGGTTCCGCCCAGCGAAGCTTTTCAGTATCGATCGAGTGTTCAGGAATGAGACCATGGATGCTACCCATCTTGCAGAGTTCCACCAGGTTGAGGGTGTCGTCGCCGATCGCGGACTCACACTGGCGGACTTGATAGGTATGTGCCGTTCTCACGAACTGATACTTCGCAGGATGTGGTCATTGATTCTCCAAATCTCAGGTTTCATGCGCGTCTTCTTCAAAAAGATGGGTCTCGAACAGGTTCGCTTCAAGCCCGCCTACAACCCGTACACGGAACCATCGCTGGAAATTTTCGCTTTCCACCCGCATCTCCAGAAATGGGTCGAAATCGGGAATAGTGGAATGTTCCGTCCTGAAATGTTGGAGCCCATGGGCTTCCCGAAAGATGTCAGGGTGCATGGATGGGGAATCGGTTTGGAACGACCAACTATGATCAGGTATGTTCATGAAGATCTACTACGTCCGAACACGCCTAAAGTCTCGAATCGTCAGATACGGGATGACGAATATCAGGGCTCTTTTGGGACACAAAGTATCAATAGAAAACGTCGAAAACTCTCCGGCGGTCATGTTCTAGAGGTAGCCCTGTATCATAAATGTACTCTATGTGTATTAGAGAGAAAAGAAGAAGACTTGTACATTGTCTAGAGTGCAGTATATCGAAAGTGAAGATGGGACCAAGGCGTCTGCAGAGTTAAACCTAAAACGAAAAGACCGCTGCATTCTTCCTCGTCCCGAACATGTAGACCAATGCCTGACTCATGAATAGCCCGACCGTGATACCAATGGTGACAGCTATCATCGCCCCGCCAATGTCTATACCATTCCCGTTGGCCGTGATACCCCCCGCTTGAGATAGACCAGACTACGAAATTAGCCCAAGTTCAAAACGAGTCAACCCACGCCTAACACTGACACAAAAAATGACCCACCGGTACCAAAAACAGAACACCGGTCACCATGGACGTGAACGCCGTCCCTCCCATCTTCCGCGAATAGACGTTCCCCAAAACACCAACCGTGAACGCTCCAATAGCCGAAACGACATCAGACCGGTTGAAAATATAATGATTGGCCACCTTATTCGAAGCGTATGAGCAACATGAAATGATGACCATCACTGGAAGCTGTTTGCTCTTGAGCGGTTGCAGATTCGCCAAGGATGATAGGAGCGAGAAGACGGGAACGATGATAAATGCAGGCCACTCTGGGAACGGTTGCAAGTACCAAGGGAAGCTGTGTGGACGGTAGCAGCCTTCATGAATATCTTGAGATTTGAGGGCTACGGCACGGGAAAAGGTCCAAATCCCAACCATTGGAGCACTTGCATTTGTAGTGGCGTTATCTGAGACCCAGGTACCGGTGAGCGAGACCGTTTTCTCAAGAGAGCTAGCAAGGTCATCGAGCCTGCGACGCATTGACCGGTCAAAGAGGAGGTAGAAGTCGGAGCCTATCTGTAGACCGAAACCCTGATCGTATGCGTTTCAGACATGGCCGAGACGCGCGAAGAACAGATCATCCTCACCAAGAATAGTGTGTAAATTAGGGCATAAACCATCTTGACACTTCCACAGACAATGTTTTTCGAGGCCAGCTCGAGAGAACTACTCACTGTGGGAACCGGGTCAGATTAAGTCCATTCTGTCAAGAGCACCACTTACAGATGAGGTACCCAGGCAAAATGCCTATAATAGCGGACGAGGAGATAGCAGTATAGCAGAAGATTTGAGTTCGTATGCTACTAAGACCTCTCGCTGCGAACGACACGAAGATTGCCACGGTGATCCTAAGATATCATGACATGAGAACGCATGTAATCTATCAAAGAAGAACCACACCCACTCGAAGACGTTAGCATACAGCGCACTCTTTGTGGCACAGAGTTGTAGAACAGACAAAATCAAGGCACCTGCGCCGGCCACCCACATATCCAGAAAAGAGCCACCGAATGCCAAAGGACAAATGAGCGCAGAGAGACAGAAAGCTAAAATACACCGAAATGATGCGGGGTAGAGCGGGGGTGCATTGAGCAAGTCTTCCAGCTGTTGAGCGGCCTTCTTGGCACTGATCTCGTCGTGCACCACAGCTCGGTAGATGAGATGGACCTTGTGGAGTGCACCCAAAGCGAGTCTTCCACCGCATCTCACGAAATGAGTCTCTGAGCAGCCTAGTTCTTGATCGCCGAAGGAGCAGATAATAACGCTAGGCAGATGTATGATTTCTGCTTCGACCTCTAGTATGCGTCCCGCCGCGACGAGTTGAGATTCAATTCGATGGGAGGGAGCACCGAACGTCATGAGCGCCCGGGCGAGTTTTAGGAGGAACTCTTGCCTGTGCGCCATAGCTGTAGCAAAACACCTCAGACACACGGAGAATCAAACGCCGAAGAATCCATACTCACATACGATGTTGAACTCTATCCTGACCCTCATCAGGTGCTTCCTGCGCTGTCGATAGTCCATCTGACGAAGGGTGTTTCTCTCAAGATCTTCATGATCGTCCACATGCTCTGCCCGAATTCCTGTCACGCGTGGGTCGTATTCGTCCAGGTATTCCGAGCCAGTAGATGCTGTCGAGTCGAGCCTGCGGTAGTTAGGTCGCTGGAAGCTGTATTCCGAGTTCGAGAGCGACGACTTTGGAGTCCGATGCTCGGAGCTTGAGAACGAAGGTTTGGGCACCCGGTCCGTGTGTTGCTGTTGCTGTTGCTCCATCTCGATTTCGCGGTTGAGAGCGTTTAGTTGCATCATTTGGGAAGGGATACCTCGCCTTTTCTGGTAACGATCGTCAAACGGGTCGATCTTCTCGTCTTCGTGTTCATGACCTTCCGGATCGTATTCTTTGACACCTGGGTCTTGAGCGAAGCTCACGCTTCGTCTGAGCGCAGAGCGAAGAGGTCGCGGTTGATCATTTGGATTAGGCGTGTAGGTATCTTGAGGAGGAGGTATCTCATGAGGATGTTTATAGGATGATAACGAGAATCTGGAGTAGTAGTCATCAGAATCCCGCTGTTCGCGGTGACCTGAAGGAGGCGCCAGGGGAATACGACTGATAGGCGGGTCTTGCTGTACGAAAGGATCGTTGAAGTGAACGTCAGTTCCATTAGATTGACGCTGTCCGTGGGTCGCTGAAGGAGGAGGACCCTGAGGACGAGGATAGCTGGGATTCTCTGCAGCACCAGTAGAACCAGTTGATGGATCCATTGAGAGAGGCGATGGCCCCACGTGATCGTACCTCTGCATTCTCATTCTCAAACCACAATACGCCTTGTAGGTCGCGACAATTGCATTCGTATTATACGAAACTATGCAAACTTCAACCCTACATTCGTATCTGGTACACCTTCGATCGGTTTAAACCCCATCCTTTCATAAAACTTCCTCGCATTATCATTTCTCGGGTCCATTCCAAGCCAGACTCCATTCCCTTCAACATTCTCTCCCTTCAAATATTCAACAGCTCTCTCAATCATTTTCCGACCTAATCCCTTCTTCTGATGTGTCTCCAAGATGTTGATATGTAGATGTGCCGCCGCAAAGGCAATATTCTCCTCCGGCGCTCGAAACATCTTCTGCAGGAACTTCATGTACTTCTCATCTGCAGGCTTCTTAGCGATCGACGGAGGGTATTTCTCTGCCAATGGCGGCCACCAATGTTCTTCCGCGTATCGCTCGAATTCCCGTGTGTCCTTGG